>LGRX02013450.1:0-10255 GCA_001247695.2 Cymbomonas tetramitiformis | reverse complement strand
GGGAAACTGATGGCATGGCATCCTGCTGGGCTTTGCCTGGGGAAACTGATGGCATGGCATCCTGCTGGGCTTTGACTGGGGAAACTGGCAGACGGAGACAAGCGCAGAGCCTCCAGCTGCGGCGAACAGTGACACCGGCGCCCCCGCACAGGGCGCAAAGGATCTGGCGTCGCAAGAGGGCAAGGACGCTAAGGCAGCCGTCAGCGCTGCTTCGGCTTTGCCAGCTGAACCCACTGGAGGAGACAGCGACAATGACCTCGATGAGGTGGCATATTCGGACATCGAGGTGAGCCTGCGGCGGAAGATGAGAAGGGGGAGCCTCTTCTGCTTAGTGCCCCACCTTCTAATTGATAGGGACCCTTCAGATTCACCGGAGGCGTGGGGACACAGTGAGCAGAGGGCTGATAAGTGGATTGCAGTCGAAGCTTCTGCTTGCTAATTTATTTTTGTGCAAGTCGTGCAAAGCTTCGAAATCGGGGGATGCTGACGGGCAAATGGTTCGATCCGGCATGCTAGCTATGTGCATCCTTTACTCGTGGCACGTTGACTGTTTCCACAGCAGTGTGAACAGCACAAGTGGCAGTCAGGCCACGGAAGCACAGTGCAGTGGCGCAGAAGGCTTGTCACTGATAGATGCTGTGAGAGGCGCGCAGTTGCTGCGCAGAGCCTTGAGGGCGGATACCTTCTTTAGAGAGCTCTGGGAGAGCATGCCTGCTTTAAATTTCCTCTCAGCACGTAATATGTCGTCAGCGTGCGGTTGGCTCGTTTACTCGAGAACGCCTTGCTGCATGGCTATGACCATGCTTATAGGTTTTTCGGGAGATGGGTCTGGTCGTCAATAAGCGCCCCCCGTTTGCTCCCGTCCGCTTGATGATGGAATACCGCTGAGCCGTGGGGGCTTCCCCGAGCGCAGGATGAAGATGAAGAGGAGCCGGCTGTCCAGGAGATTCCTAAGGCAGCGGTGGCTCCGGAGGTGAGATTATCCCACAAAAGCTCGCAGCCGCTGTTGCGACAACTGAGCATGCCTCGGGACTACTCGAGGGCTTTGATAAATGACTATACGACGTGAGGCATGGCGGGGTGAGGGACACAGAAGCTGACCGGGTCACTCGAGTTCAAGTACATCACGCGCGTATACAACAAGTACGTGGAGGAGCTGGTGCAGCAGGTGAGCGAGGAGGCCCCGGACGTGCTCGTGGTGGGCTCCTGCCTCTGGGACCTGCACAAGTACGATGGCGATCAACTCCGAGCCCTCGAGCACTACTCCAAGGACTTAGTCACCCTCGCAAGCGTACGGGCCCACCGGATTCCATTGCGCTGAGCGTCCCTGTCCCCCAGCACCGCGCACTGGGCTGTGGGACCGACGGGGCGCCGCGCAGGCGGAGAGCCCGCGAGGGTGGTGCTGCGTGGGGCGCTCGCGAAGGACGGCCTTAGGCTGAAGGCGTTGTACGACTACCTTCTGTTTCTTGAGAACCCTCAGCCATGACGCTCATCCGTGTGCCTCCAGGTGCTCAAGGAGGCCGAGTGGGGCGGTGCGGTGATCTGGCACACCGCCCGGCCGGTGAACCCGATGTGCCACCTACGTCCCGCAGAGATTTCCTTCATGAACTGCGCAGCACCCGGTGCAGGCGCTTCCACGCTTACGAAGGAGGAGCAGCCGGACAGCCGCAAGTGCACCTCGACGCTGATGAAGGAGGAGGAGAGTGAGCCGCGATCCCGGAGAAGCAAGAGCAGCAGCGCCAGATCAAGCAAGGGCAAGGTGAGCTGGACTAGCAGGACTGCGGGCGCTTAAGCCCACGCGCTGCCCTGTCTACAGCTGATTTTGATGCGCTGCTACAGTGGGGCCCTGTTTGACCCCCGCGCCTGCCCGGACCACAGGGCTCAGCGGCCGCCCTCACCCCACCATGCTGCACCTGGCCGTTTGATTGGTCTCGCCCCACGATTGATGGGTTGCAGGAAGACGCAAGTGAGGACACAACGGATGCCAAGAGTGCGGAGGATGCACTGTTTTTGTCCTCCATGTATTCCTCACATGCCAACAACAACGTGCGTCCCACCTGTCCCCCCCACCCCTGCCCCTTCGATAGGTCGCTCTGCTGCCTCTGCAGATATCCACTGACAGACTCCGATTTTGAAAGTATCCGCGTGTGATAGTTGCCGCCTAATTCTTAATAACGAGGGCAGATTCCTGAAGCTCTGCTGGAATGCAATGCAGGCCCCAGGGGTGGAGATTCCGGCAGCCAACGGCCAAGCTGCAGAGACCATGGTGAAGCACAACATTTCCGTGCTGGACACATGGGCATGTGGCTCACGCCTGCCGGATCCAGTGCAGGATGGCATGTACTGGAGTGCGAAAACGCACCGCACAGTTTCACAGCATCTTCTGCATCTAATCTCCAAGCTCTACAATGCCTGAATGTCCACAAGTCCATAGCATTCTGCGGTCATTCATCTCAGTTTCGAAAACTCCATGCTGTGCCAGAGCAAATGGAAACCTTTGGTTTAGATGAAATCATTGAACTAGGTTGATGGAGGAGATTGTAGCACCATGGTTGAGATGCTGTAGAAAATGCTCTTTGTATAGGCAGAGATAAAGTAATAAACGCTTGACACAAATATGGCATAGGGCATTCCATGCTCCTTGTAGTGTGAGCAGACCGTCGGTGACTGTGATCATCGAGCAGGCAGAATCGCGCATGATGCCGCATGATACAAAAGGATTGCAGAGCTGGCAACTGCGCATGCTGTGGCAACAACTGCAATTGATGTTCCAAGCTTGCTCGATACACAATTCTTGAATCGTGCTGTAGCTCCCTCCGTATTCTGTTAGTGAACCGGAATATTATGAATAACACACTTTGAAACACAACTTCCGGTAAGATATTATAGTCGCGAGTAGCTGTAGCAAATGCGGATATACTGCGCAGGTTCATATGCATCAACAGATCTACGGCACCCCCATAGTTGTCGTCTCCACATGAATACCGACGGTATTTCCGAGTTTTTCATCGTATTGGTCCACCTGCTATATGTTTATCAAGCAGGCAACAAAAATGGCTATGCATCCTACTCAAAGGGTGACCGTCGTTGAAAATGGGATATATGTGGCGAAGGCAAGTATTCAATAGCTGTGGGAAGTACGTAAGGCATTGTATTTGAAACGGCACGTTTGGCGAAATGAGGACGCTGCTGGGACCCCCAACACCTTTTAAATCATGCTGTCGAAGAACAGAATCGTGAACTACATCGGTGCCGTAGAGCGAACTGAAAAGAAAGAAAAGGGAATCCGGCAAACGATAGGAGAGGCAGCACTTTCATAAATGCTTTAATAACAGCGTCAGGAACAGAATGCGATTGAGGGCCACATAGTACAATTTACCGTGAGACAGTTCATAATTCTTGCCGAGCAGGCGTGCACAGTTCGGCCATTGAATTCTTGCAATTTGTTGCTGACAAAAAACATTAAATGAAAGAAGACCGAAAACGAAAACGCGAATGCAATAGTGCTGCTGCTGCTGCTGCTCCTGCTCCTGCTCCTGCGCCTGCGCCTGCGCCTGCGCCTGCTCCTGTTCCTGCTGCTCGTTTATGGTTTTCTCTGAGCCGAAGTCGTGCGCTCGCTGAAGCCAGTATTGCCGCGAGCCTGCGCCCATCGCAACACCGTTACAATTGAATAAAAATACATGGATCCAGTCGAAATCGGTATCTTCACTTTTTCAGATGGAATATTTCTGCTGACGCAATCAGAAGTTTGAAGAACGATGTCCAATCGCAACACCGCCATCGCCACCACGTGACCTGCTTGCGCATTTCAAGGGACTATTCATTGTAGTCCATGGTGGCAATTAGCCCAATCAGCATTTGGCATGTTACCATACCGAAATGACCACTCACTGCCGCCCTATAATCCACCGCGAACAAAGAAATCGATCGGTATATATCGTCGCGATGGAAACAGCCGCGCTCACTTCCGCCCCGGAGTAGCGGACATTCTCGACCCGCCCCATTCAGAATGTAGTGAATAGATAGCATACAGTTGTGAAAAGGTTGTATTGTAGCTGTCCAGGTTGTGTACTAGACGTGTCGATCTCGATAGGGAGATCTCCACTAGCCCGTCTGATCGTTGGATCATCACATCGTTCGCACAGTCGGTGTCACATCCCATCATGATCATCGCTATGCGTTGTGGCGTCGCGATGACATCTTTAATGCCCCGCGCCCGTGGGACAACGAATCGGACGGGCGGCGCAATCCGATCCAACGTAGCACACTCAGATGATGTTCGCATTCTGACTTCTGAGCGTGAGCATGCTGAACATCGCGCCTGCCACGCCATAACGTTCGGGTGGCATCATCACAGCATATAGACGCGAACGCGGTGGCAACGCGGCAATTTCGTTTGGCGACCGCGTTGGATCAATACGATTCGGTAATCATCGCCCGTTGCGATTTGAGCTTTGCTGCTGGTGCTGGTGCTGGTGCTGGTGATGGTGCTGGTGCTGGTGATGGTGCTTGTACTGGCGCTGGTGCTGGTGCCGGTGCTGGTGGTGCTGGTGGTTAACATCAGGTCTTACACCCAACCCTTGACCGGCCGCCACCTCCCCGGTCTTGAGATACTGACCAGGGGTCCAAGAGTTCATAAACCACAGTACACCCGACAAGTTGTTAGTATTAATAGAACTAACAGCAAGTTTATCAAGAAATACCCATTGTCCTGCGCGGCGGTCAAGTCCGCCCGCTCCGATGCCGCCGTCAACAAAAACAACAAACGGCAGAGAGTGGAGATGCACCCTTGGCATAAGGGTCGCGCAAAAGACAAGGAACTTTAGCTCGCCTCCGTCCACTCTCTTAACGATGCGGGCAAGTAGGGGTCCTTCAGCAGTTCCCGGATGCCTGGGGAGCTTGGGCTGCTGGCGTTCGCCGACTCCATTGCCCGAATGTGGAGAAAATGCCCTTCCCCCCGGGAAGGATCCTGATGGATACGACCCCTGCAGTAGCTGGTGAGTCGTCGGGTGCGGGGGCGCAAAATGTCGCAGTCCCTGTCCGGAACCCTCACTTTCCCGCAGAGGTACGGTTGGATTTACGGTACCATGTCGAGGGATAGTGAAAGTTGAATTTATATGAAATGAAAAGCGCCGGCGGCGGAGCGTCCTCCAGATGTATTGCAAATATGGTTAGCACTTCATTTTTGTCGCATGATCTTTTATTTTTGTCGCACCATGCGACATATCAGATATTTTCTGGGACGACAAAAGTGAGTGCGGTACTCATTGTTGTCGCAGTGCGACAACAGTGACCGCGTTACTCGTTATTGTCGCAGCGACAAAAAGAAGACTGATATTTATCGACAGAATCTACAAAAATTATACTGAAGATTCGGGTGTGGCAAAATTATACCCAAGTTTACGGAACGATGCATGTGAATACAGGCTGGCAATATTTAATTTTCAAAAACACGTTTTCACTCTTGGGAAAGCCTGGCAGGACTGTCGCGGGACCACAGGCACGAAATTCTACGGATCACACATTGTCGCGGGACCACAAGCACAAAATTGTATGGGTCACAAATGGTCGCGGGACCACAAATGTAAAATACAGTGCTAACAAAAAGGTTACTGCTATCAATTATGCACAGCGGTGCAAAAGTATGAGTTCAGGAAAGGTGCTATCACAAGCTATGTTGGTGGTATTTGGAAGTTTGCACTAACAGGTGTTGCTTCTACTTAGCAGCTTCTGCTGCTATTTTCTGTCGCATAGACTTCGGACGGTTGGCGGGGAAGGCGTCCTCGGTCATGCCAAAGATGTCAAGCCCATCCCGAAGGTGATCCCCCGCCAAGATGTGCGGGCAGCACTTGCAGTGCCAGAACCACTTGCAAGAGCAAGCATCCCCATCCAGCGGGCATGAAGGATAGTCCACGTTGAAAGTGAGCTCCACGATGTCATCGGAGTACTCGTTACGGATAGTGTCGAGGCTTCGGAAGAAGTTGCGGGGATTTTCCCCGCGAACCAGTTGACGGAACTTGGTCACACGTAGATCATTGAGCACGTTGCCAGTCGGGGTCAAATTCATGTAGATGAAGTCGATGCCGTGGATGCGGGTGGGGTACAAATAGAAGTTGGATGTGCCAGCCTCAGCGCTGACTAACTCGCATGCCATATTCAGGAAGGGGATGGGATAGATCCCAGAAAGGCAGTGAGAGAAGATGTCCTTGTTCTTGAAGGCACGGGAATTCAGTAACGCCGGAACCGATTGTGTGAGAGTTTGGTAGTGGGTGGCATTCATAGGAACCAGTCGGCGGTCCTCACGATGCCCACGTTCATCGGACTGCATAGTGGCCATAATCCCGGGAATGGTGCTAGCTCCCCGAAGGAACATGATGTGCTCCCCGTGAGTAAAGTTGCGTACGGACACGATGAACTCCGTCAGGCCTAGCAGTTCCCATTCCCGTTTAGCAACGTCGGCGATAACCTTACGCATCTCGAGAGTGATAGCACCCTCAAAAATCAACCGATCGTCAAGGATCTGATCCCATAAGTCCTCGGGTACATGCCTGCGCGCAGATAACAAACAATTTAGTGAAAGAATTGCATAAACTAGCAGCCATCAAATAGACTCAAACACAGGCACACTTTCAAGGCGGAAGGCGGGCTGAGTTTGTCGTCAGAAAATTTGCAACGGGTAGCCGTAAATTACCATAAGTATATGGAAATTATTGGAAAAGGGCTACACGGAACACAACTCCCATCTATCACCTACAGGAACATATAGTTCGGGACAACATAGTAACAGGAGCATGGGAGCGGGAACTTACTGATGGATTTTTTTTCTATGTACTTTCGTCGGACGTGTTCGACATCTTTCAAGGACAGTACGCTCTCAAGACTGCCAGGATTGTCGATCTTGTTGGCGGCGGCAGTCAGAGACCGCATGTTGTCGCCACACACGATGGAGATCGGTAGGTCGATGGCAAAGGCGATATTTGCATACTTCATGAGAGCTCGCAGGCCAACCTCGTAGGAAAAAGTAGATTCGCTCTTAGCGATGACATACATGTAAAGATAGAAAGACTGCCGCGGGTAGTTGCGGGTGTCGTCCATCGTTCTCCACAAGTGAGGCCTCTCGAAAGTGACACCGTCGGTGCCCATATCAATAATCACGTAGTCGGACTGTTGCTTCCCAAATGAAGCATCGGCTTTGACGGTTAAAACGTTATGAGGAGAATGGCTGGCGTATTCTCTTCTAATGTTTTCTCCCAAAACCAGGTTGGTCATGGCGATCGCGGGGCCATACTGATCACTTCTGACAGGAGCTTCCGAGGATTGATAGCGGGGGGGAAGCCCCAGCAGGGGTTCTAGAAATAACCCCCCCCTAGAACTTGCATTTTGCCTTTGGGGGGTTAGCACCCCCCCCCTTAGGAGTTGCTTTTTGCCGTTGGGGGGTCAGCACCCCCCCCCTAGAACTTGCACTCGCGCACACTGCGGGGCGGGCGGGAGTGCCCCACGGTACCACCATAACGCGCGCGGGGCGAGCGGGAGTGCCCCACGATACCACCATAACGCGCGCGGGTCGGGTGGGAGTGCCCCACGATACGTGCCCTGTGATACCACCATCACGCTCGCGGGGGACGGGAGTGCCCTACGATACCCCCATCACGCTCGCGGGGCGGGCAGGAGTGCCCCACGAGACCACCATCGCGCGCGTGGGGCGGGCGGGAGTGTCCCACGATACCACCATCGCGCGCGTGGGGCGGGCGGGAGTGTCCCACGATACCACCATCACGGGCGCGGACTAGTCACGCAAGGATGGTGGGGGTGGGAGTGCCCCGCGCTATCGCCTCACATGTTATATTATTATGCGCCGCAGGCGCGAATTTTTGAACATCGTTCCCGACTTTTTCGTTGAACACTAGAGTTATTCTGAGGCAAGGGGCTGTGCTCAGAACCCGCCCCTAGGACTTGCATTCTACCCTTGGGGGGTGAGCGCCCCCCCCCTAGGACTTGGATTTTGGCGCTGGGGGTTAGCACCCCCCTAGGGAAGTCACGGAACCCCTGCGCCCCTGCTATCAATCCTCGGAAGCTCCGAACGTGCAACCAATGAAAGGGAAGTCAGTAACATAATAAAAGAGTCACGCTAACATGCACAGCAAGCCCGGTCAGTCCTTGCGAAAGGAAAAAATGCAACGGTTGGTACTTACTCCCGGATGGACGGCGCCCTCGCGAGCTAACCGCCCCCCGCCGACCAGAGCGGAGAGTTGCCGGCCCAGTGACTGTTTCCACGGCCTACTGTAGTCCAGCGGAGGTCGTTCACATTAGCGGGCACGCTAAGACACTTTAATATGCCTTCCGAAGCATGTCTTCCCCTCGGACATCGCCGGCCAGTAGTTCCGGCAGTTGGTGGGAGACTTACGATGAAAAGTTCAGGGGGCAGAGGCAGTGTGCAGAAATTATACAACCATCACAAGATTTTCTCTTGAAAATATATAAATTAACTTTATAGTGGAGCGCCCCCTGAATTTTCGAAACACTTCGGACTTGACCGCACTTCAAGTAAGCGGTGAAATAACCCCTTTGGGGCATTTTAAAGCAGCTCTAGCGCAGTATTTTATTTTATTTGGTAACAATATTTTGTTTCAGAATGTCCACGCCTTGTTGTGGGCCACTCTAGAAGAGTTTTACGCTAGCGCTTGGAACGCTCTTTGGCTTTGGGAAGTTTCGACGAGATGGTGCACTACGATCTTCTAACAGTTGATTTGTATTTTATTTCCGTTACATTGTATGGTAACATGGCAATTTTCTAGCTACGCTTAATCATACGCGTTTGCACTCGAAGTTTCTCTTGTTCACAAATTCACAGATCGGCAGACCCTTCGATAGCGGTAAAACTGCTATTCTGACGGCGGTTTGGACTTTACCGGCGTCTTCCTCGCGGAAAACTACCCCATTTAAGTATTTTCATCACTTCATTTGGTTGAACTTTCAACGAGGAGATGGGTGATCTCTTCGCAACCCTATTTTGACGACAGTTTTTTCAGTTTGCATTGCGAACGTGGCATTAGCTCAAACAGAGCGCCAAACTGCGGTTTGGAGGTCTCGGTTAAAACCCGGGATGCCACACAATAGAAGAGTGTTCAACGACACTCGTTTACTTACCTTCTCCTTTTTGAAAGATTTGCAGGTTTTCAGACCCTTCGATAGCGGGAAAACCGCTATTTTCACGACTATTTTGACTTCACGAGCGTTTTCCTCGCGGAAAACTACCCCATGTAAGTATTTTCATCACTTCCTTTGGTTAACTTTTCGAAGAGATTGGTGATCTCTTCGCAACCCTATCTTTTGACGACAGTTTTTTTCAGTTTGCATTGCGAACGTGGCATTAGCTCAAACAGAGCGCCAAACTGCGGTTTGGAGGTCTCGGTTAAAACCCGGGATGCCACACAATAAAGGTGTGCTTTCTATCTTATTTTCACCCTCTTTGTTTGGACGTCCGATCTTTCCTTTTCTTTAGGCTTGGAGTTCTAACCTTTTCGTTCTTGCGTGCTCCATGTAGGAAAATTACGTTTCGAGTTTCCATCATCTATCTCTTCTACAAAGGTATGTTTCTTTTTACCAAAGAATGATCCTTGAACTGTTTGTTAAGGCCCTCAACAACTTGTTAAGGCATTGAACTTTTATTCAGGCCTGAAGAAAAAGCTCAAGTGAGGTCTCGGTGAAAACCCGGGATGCCACACAATAAAGGTGTGCTTTCTATCTTCTTTTCACCCTCTTTGTTTGGACGTCCGATCTTTCCTTTTCTTTAGGCTTGGAGTTCTAACCATTTCGTTCTTGTGTGGTCCATGTAGGAAAATTACGTTTCGAGTTTCCATCATTTGTCGCTTCTACAGAGGTATGTTTCTTTTTACCAAAGAATGGCCCCCCTTGCTCATCTGCACCCTCCAGCTCAACCAAAGAATGAGCGGTGGGGTGTGCGCACACGCATAGGGGGTGGGTTGAGCTCGAGGGCGCGCACACGCATAGGGGGTGGGTTGAGCTGAAGGGTGCGCACACGCATAGGCGGTGGGTTGAGCCGGAGGGTGCACACACATAGGGGGTGGGTTGAGTCGAGGGTGCACACACGCATAGGGGTGGGTTGAGTCGAGGGTGCGCACACGCATAGGCATGGGTTGAGTCAGGAGGGCGCAAACGCAATGGGGGTGGGTTGAGCTGGAGGTGCGCACACGCATAGGGGGGTGGGTTGAGCTGGAGGGTGCGCACACGCATA
>LGRX02013449.1:0-20488 GCA_001247695.2 Cymbomonas tetramitiformis | reverse complement strand
CATCCGGGTTTTTTCGACCCGCATAGTCTACGTAGATTTTCGGGTTTTAGACAGATGCTGTAAATATATGCACTATCACTCCGGGTTATGTAAATTTACAATAGAATATAGCTTATGTAAATTTGCCACATTCAAGACACATTTGATATATATGTGGGAAGTAGGCACCCTTAACATTTCTTCTGTAGTTGAGACAGATGCCGAATGTATATGCAATATATGCGGCCCCCGTAAACATGCGCACTATGACTTCACATCCCGTAAGTATGCAGCAAATTTGCGCCTACAGCAAATATGCAGCAAATTTGCACCTACAGCAAATATGCAGCAAATTTGCACCTACAGCAAATATGCAACAAATTTGCACCTGCAGCAAATATGTAGCAAATTTGCACCTAATGTCTCGCCTAAGGGAAGGTGAGGGGTTGTGCTCTTTGATAAAGTCCCATAATGTGTTTCCTCCATAAGGGAAGACGACGAAAGGATAAACGTGCCCCTTGCAGTTTCGGAGGCCGTACCCTACTGCTTGCGCTGACCCCATGCCTCGTGTTCTGGACGCTGAAACTCCTTCTTGCGATGTGTTCTCGTGCTTTCCCAGCACAGCTCTCGCGGGACATGGCGTTGCTTGAGTACACTGCAGCAGGGGTACGGGTAGCACGGCGTTCGTCCAGATATGTGTAGGTTTCATGTAAGGTGTTCCATACCTACAGTAGGAGACGGGGTGAGGATCGGGTAACCCCTTCATCACAGATCGCGTGTGCAGCCCTCGCAGTGCATCCCCAGCTGGGTTCTCAATGAAGTAGTATGCTGGATCTAGGGGCAGGCGTAACAGCTGTGCACCTTCAAATATCACGCTTCCAGTAGGAAGAGTCACATTTTTTCTTTTTCTTTTTCTTTCTTATGCTGGATCGTAGTACTCGATGATCTGCCGGGTACGTTTCACTCGTCGATCAGCCAGTTCCAGATCTGGTACTCCTATAGTCTTGGCCTTGCTGTACTCCTTACATGGTGGGCTCGCCCAGATCACGTCGAAGTGGTGTCGGGGGTACAGCTTGTAGTTCCAGTGGAGAATGTCCTCGGTGCATGTTGCTTGCCACTTGGGAAGAATATCCACTGTCACCACTTCGCAGCCGTCGAACTGTCGTTGGAACTGTTGTTCTACAGACCCAGTCCCACAGAAGAGGACGAGGATCCTCACAGGATGTTGCACTGTTGTGAGATGCGGCTGATAGACCTGACTGGCACCCTTACTGTAAACCTTCGGAGTGGGGGCTCTCATTGCCATGAGCTGAGCCCTCTGCTCCTGCTGCTGGCCGTGCGTCTCCCTACGCCTCTTTTCTGGAGCCCTCCTCTGCTTCTCCTCATCGGCCTCAAAGGCTCTCAGAGGTTCCAGCCTGCCTCCCTTGCCCTCCAGGTCTTCTCGAGTCCGCCACTGGCTGTGACTGTGTGGTAATCCCTTCCACTTAGTCAACCACTCCTGTACTGACCCGCCAGTTTTCCCGCCTAGCTTTCTGAAGCGCGTGCGAATGATGCGCTCCACCTCGCGCTCCTTCTGCCCTTCTACCATTACTGGCGGTGGTGCCATCTCCTCCCGTCTGCTAACAAAGTGATCTGCGCCTGACTGTACTGGGCTGAGCCTGTCTGTAGTGAAAGTGTCATGTACCTTCCAGTGCACAGGCAGCTCCAGTCTGTAGGCTGACGGGGCTCCTCGGTCCTGTACTGGCAGTTCTTGCTGTCGATCACTGTATAGACACTCTACTACTCGCAGAGGTCCGTGCCGCAACTTGCGCAACTTGGGTTTCAAGCCCCTGTCACCGGGCAGCGTCAGGTGCTGTCCATCCACCCACACCTGATCATTCACCTTGTACTGTTGGAGACGGTGCCGTGCATCGAACTGCTCTATCATACGCTGCTGAGCTAGTTGCAAACCTTCTCGTGCCGCCTGCAGCTGCTGCGCGAACTGCTAGGCCAACTGGTGAGCGGTACCCTGCTTGTCCGCTGCTGTGCGACCTCCCTTCCTCCTCTTTGCGCCTCCCTCCAGAGCTGCATCCATGAAGAGGTCCAACTGAGTCGCTGGCGCATGGCCATACACCAGTTCGAACGGTGAGAACCCTGTCACTGCCGACTTGGAGTCGTTGATGGCGTACTCCACTGGAGCCACCCACAGGTCCCAATCCTCCTGGTTCTCTGCCACGTAACAACGCAGCATGCGCTCCACGGTGTGGTTACTGCGCTCAGCCTGGCCATCACTCTGCGGGTGATAAGGGGTGGTGCTGGCTACCTTCACGCCCATCAGTCGCATGAACTCCTGAGTCAGAGCATCTCGAAAGCGCGGGTCCCGGTCGCACACAATCTTCATCGGGGCTCCGTGCAGTCGCCACACCGCATCCATGAACATTCTGGTCACCACCTCCGCTGAGCTATCGTTATACGCCATTGGAACCACGTGCACCATCTTACTCAGTTTACAAGTAAAGGTGGCGAAGGCGTTCACACCTCTCTCTGTCGTGGGGAGCCCAGTAACAAAGTCTATACTCACCACTTCCCACAATCGACTAGTGGCTACTGCCCCACAGTACTTGTCATAGTACTTTCGAGCTGGAAAGTACTATGACAAGTACTTTCACGCCATAATTTTTTTCGGCGTCTTTTAAGGCTACGGTCATGCTGCCCTTCATATTATGTTGACTTTGTGACCCAAACATGACTGTCTTATGTACCATTGGCCTCTAAACCACTTTTCGCCTTCCCATTGGATGCATATTGCCGAGGGGGTAGCATTTTTTGTTACATTGCGGTTTCCCCACTCGGTGTTCAAACAGTTGGCCATCTTTAAGAATTGTTTTTTAGTAGCTCTTCGCGCGAGATTGCCCGGGCGACCACACATATCCAAGGGGTGTATGTTGGCCAATGATGTTTGTGGGTGTGAGCCTGTTGGCGTGATGCCATTTGTGGTAATAAGTTGCGGGTTAAACCCAACCCTACAAGTGTGTTTACACAAAACAATCGCATGGTAGGTTGGGGTACACAAGTAGCATACCATGGATTCTCCCAACGGGCACCCTTGTACCGAGTATCGCTCGGTAATGATGTACAACGATGGTGTGGACTACGAGACCCATTTTTGGGGACCCCGGTCGATGTCTAAGGTGCATATTTGAGTTATGAAGAGATGCCAAGGCCTAGCAGACAACGTACTAGTACGCATGCACAAGTAGCATACCATGGATTCTCCCAATGGTCACCCTTGTATCGAGTATCGCTCGGTAATGATGTACAACGATGTTGTGGACTACGAGACCCATTTTGGGGGACTCCGGTCGATGTCTAAGGTGCATAATGGAGCTTTGGAGAGATGCCAGGGCCTAGCACACAGCGTACTAGTACGCATACACAAGTAGCATGCCATGGATTCTCCCAACGGGCACCCTTGTACCGAGTATCGCTCGGTAATGATGTACAACGATGTTGTGGACTACGAGACCCATTTTTGGGACCCCGGTCGATGTCTACTAAGGTGCATATTTGAGTTATGAAGAGATGCCAGGGCCTAGCAGACAGCGTACTAGTACGCATACACAAGTAGCATACCATGGATTCTCCCAATGGTCACCCTTGTACCGAGTATCGCTCGGAGATGATGTATAACGATGTTGTGGACTACGAGACCCATTTTGGGGGACTCCGGTCGATGTCTAAGGTGCATATTGGAGCTTTGAAGAGATGCCATGGCCTAGCACACAACGTACTAGTACGCATACACAAGTAGCATACCATGGATTCTCCCAACGGGCACCCTTGTACCGAGTATCGCTCGGAGATGATGTACAACGATGTTGTGGACTACGAGACCCATTTTTGGGACCCCGGTCGATGTCTAAGGTGCATATTTGAGTTATGAAGAGATGCCAGGGCCTAGCAGACAGTGTACTAGTACGCATACACAAGTAGCATGCCATGGATTCTCCCGATGGGCACCCTTGTACCGAGTATCGCTCGGAGATGATGTGTAACGATGTTGTGGACTACGAGGCCCTTTTTGGACCTTAATCGAAGCATCATAGCAAGATGTGCAATATATATGATTATATACGTTTATGCAGCAGAGGGCAACCCTACGTTGCGCCGCAATTAGTCGAGTATCTGATATATTTCATGAACTTATAATGATTTTCGTGCACTTATAGGGTCTTAAGGATGAAAATTTCCCATCATTCACGACTTTTGATGATAAATGATTTTTGGGGGATTTTTCGAGTATGGTGACCCTGCAAAAGTAGTGGGTAATGATCAAAGTCATCAATTTTGAGTCGTGGATGCATTATATATCCATATGTGTGAAGGTTTCCTAGTCAAGTGGAGTGTATGTGCATGAAATATCATATCATAACTCACACAACTCTAAGTAACGAAGAGGTTATGACGTTTTGGGTTTCAACAAGGAGACCCTGATTTTGGGGGGCATTTCTTTGCTCCAGCCTGCGCATACCCACGAGAAGAAAACGGCACGGCGAGCTCGATGTGTGATGGAAGTAGCACTAGGGTGTGCAAAACATCAAAGTAGATATCAAAATTGATTTTTTGAGACCTTAATGTGCTCGGACCTTCGCTCCATGGGATCACAATCAGGGATGGGGTGCGATGGAACTCGAAAATTTATAAGTGAAAAACATCCAAAAAATCAATTTTCTTCACATGCGGCGATAGTTGCCATGGTTATGGCAGGATATCGGCATTCTCATGGGGCAATGCATGTTGCACACTTCGAATACATCCCAATGAAGAGTCCTATCACCCTATACGAATATATATGGCCATCTACCGAGCGAAAACACCTTCGTAGTCAAAGTACTTGTCATAGTACTTTCGAAATTAATTAATTTTCAGGTGTTTTATAGCATGAAAGCACACACGATTTACTCACACCTACAGTTGCTTGTAGCCTGCACTCTCATTCAAAATAATTCAAAAGGGTCCCAAATGAATTTTCTGAGCTGTAACTTTACCCGTGGAACCTGTTGAAAAGGCCCTATAATGGTTTTACTAAAGTACTTGTGACAGTACTGGAGTGCGGGGCAGTAGCCACTAGGCACAGAGTGAGGCTGTAACAGGCCTGCTGGGTATCCTTGGCGCGGCTGGGTTTGCTGGCAGGTTACACACGTCTTCACCCATTCAGCTACGTCCAGGTCCATACGCGGCCACCAGAATCGTCGCCTGACTCTGTCCAGGGTCTTGTCCCTCCCTGTGTGACCCGCTGCAGGTGCTTCATGAGCCTCCCTCAAGACCAGCTCTCTCAGAGGGGAGTCGGGAGCTAAGACCCCCTGATAGCGCCCTTCCGCCACTCTCCAGATGATGTTACTCACCAGTCGAAAATGCTCGGTGCGGTGATGTTGAGTGGCCAGTAGTTCCTGCTTCAGGGCTGAAAGGTACTCGCTGCGCCTGTGTTCTGCTCGTAAAGCACGCAGAAACATGCCTGGTTCCACCACACCTGCCTGATCCCTGATCTTGGCCGCTGCGCCCTTGAGAGTCACTGCTGGTGATGCTGAGGGTCTTTCCCTTGGAGCTGTGATCTCTTCGAAGTGCTTTCGCTGCGGCTTAGCCAACACTACCAAGACGGGCCATGGAATGGGCAGCTCCTGCAAAGCTGTACGGTGTCCCCTTTCTTCGCCAGGAGAGACGAACATCCGGTTGGGCTCCCCTTGCTCGTTCACTCGGGGTATGGTCTCTGCAATTTCCATTCCGTACTCTCGCAGCAGGGGCCGCCAGTCAGCCTGCGGGAAGTCGGGCAACAGGAACAGCGCGGCTGTGCTCTGGGGAGCGTGTCGGGCCTCTGAAGCATAGTGTCTTAGGATGTCAGCAATGCTCACCTTGGAATCCGAGAAGGGTGGGTTACACCACACCACGCGACCCCTCCACTGTTCCTTCAGACAATCTGTCCAGAACGTGTCCACCTGCCGGTTCTGCCCCATGAGGTCGCAGCATGCGTCCACCTGGAACCGTCCACCCAACACTTTCGCGTACTTGGCTTGCAATCGACTAAACTCGGACGGAATCAGCTTCCAGTCCTGATTGTCTACCAGGGGTTCCCCAGGTTGCATCCTTGGTGTGGGCTGCTGCTGTACCGCTGCTGGCTGCTGCTTCTCTGCTGGTCGCTGCTCATTCTGGGCTCGTGTCTGGACTCCTGCCATTGCTGGTAGCGCGGCCATCCTCTCCACTGTGACCATAGCGCCCAGCCATAAGTCCGGTGTTTCTGCCCACCAGAGACCGTTCAGCTGAGTTAGCTTACCGGTTACTTTGGGCTCACTGACCGGTGGGTACTCACCTTCCTCCTCGTCCGACGAGCTGAGCTCTAAGTCCAGGGGTGAAGTGGGGTCTTCCTCTTCTGCAACCTTCAGGCCAGCCACCATGTCTTCTGATTTTCCCTTGGCTCCCGCAGCTCTTCTACCCTCCTCTGCAGACACCGGCTGGTCAGTGCTCGGATCCACATAGCCAGCTTCCTTCAGCCCCTCGCGCGCCGTCGCCTGCACGTAGTCCGGTCGCCGTGAAGCAGCGGCCGGTACCACCAGTGTGCGTCCAGGCACGTGCTCCATGGCGTGCACTCCTACCTCCACCAGGTCTTCGTACCACCTGGCCTGGCGTCGGCTGAGCTCCCGTCCAGGTGCGAATAACCACTTTAGAGGAGCATGATCCCCCATTAACCTGAACTCCGTGAATATCAGATAATGTCTCCAAGTCTGCGTAGTGCAGTGGTGGATGGCGGCTAGCTCACGCTCACCTGCGTGGTAGTTCTGCTCGGCAGACGAGAATTGCTTACTCTCGAAGGCTATGGGTTGCAGGCCCTTGCCTAGATCCTGCATCAGCACGCCAGCTAATGCCATTGCACTCGCATCAGTCTGCACAACGAAGGGGCTGGTGCCGCGATGCGCTGCTTCCTGATCGGGCAAGATCAAGGTCGGTGCAGTGGTGAGAGCGGTCTTGAGGCGTTCAAAGGCGTGTTCCTGCTCCGGTCCCCATTCCCATGGCACTAGGTTCTTAGTCAGCTTGGTCAAAGGGTGCGCTAAGTCAGCGAAACCCTGTATGTACCGTCGATAGAACCCAGCCAAACCCAAGAACTGTCGCACGTGCTTCACCGTCTCCAGTCGCGGCCAGTCCCGTATGGAAGCTATCTTGTCTTGCTGAGGTCGGCAACCTGTGCGGTCAATGACATGTCCCAGGAAACGTACTGAGCGTTTAAAACATCGTAACTTGGACTCCTTCAGCTTGACCTTATTCTGTCGGCATACCTCCAAAACCTGCCGCAGGTGGTCCAGGTGCTCCTCGGGGTTGCGAGAGAAGATCATGATGTCATCCACAAAAACTCTGACGAACGGTAGGTGGCCCAAGTACTTCTGCATCATTCGCTGCCAGCACGAAGGGCTATTGGACAGCCCCATTGGCATGACCAACCACTCATAAGCTCCAAACGGCGTGGTCATTGCCGTCTTCTCGATTGCGTCCTCCTCCATGGGCACCTGCCAGAATCCCCACAGAGCGTCCGCGGTGGAGAAGATGGTCGCTCCCTGCAGGTCATCAATGAGAGACTGTACGTCAGGGAGAGGGTAACGGTCCTTCACAGTGATCTCGTTGATCTGACGATAGTCGATCACCAGTCGCAGCTCCTTGGGGTTGGAGGGCTTGGGCACCATCAGGACTGGACTGCCCCAAGGTGAAGACGAGGGACGGATGTATCCCTTCGCCAAGAGCTCGTCCAGTTGTCCACGAAGTTGTCGCAACTCCTCCATGGACAACTTGTAGCACCTCTTGTGTCGTGCACCATCACGGTACTCGGGGTCCACGCGCAGCGGCGATTTGTGGTCGCGGTCCACGACGCCCTCGGGAAGCTCCATGCCCACCACGTCCTGGTACCGCTGCTTCAGCTTCACCAGCTCGTCCAGGATCCATTGTGGTACCTCTGCGTCCTCCTCATCCGGCTTGGCCTCCTTGGTCTCACCTTTGCTGCTCCGCTCATCACTAGGTGTCGCTGCAGCAGCTGGTGCCTCTTTCCTGAAACAGCTATACCCATCTTTGCCTTGCCCTGTCTCAGCTTCTATAGGTGCTGCCAGTACTGGCTCGCTAACTCTGCGCGATCTCCTGTGGATCACCCCTCTGCTCCTCCGTTGCTCCTGCTGCAGACGCAGTGCCTGCCCTGTTTTCCACAAACAGTATGCCTCCTCTTCCCACTCAGGTTCCAATTCCTCCGCGTGATGCTGTGCAGCCTGCTCCCTGCGCTCTCGTGGAAGCATCTGGAACGCCTCCAATCTGGCCCTTGTGGGGTAAGGTCCCCAGTCTCGCACAGCGGGTTGCGCTGATGTGGGGCACGTCACCGGTCGCAGAGCACACACCTGCTCCTGTGCCCAGTCCTCCTGCTCTGTTGCATCTTGTTCAGATTCAGACGAACTGCTGTCGGAGATTAGGGTGGCTACGCTTGCTACTGTACTGTCGCTGTCGCAGCCTTCCTCGGCAGAGGTAACTTCCCCCCCCCCTCTGCCTAGCGTTGTCACCCTCTGCCTCCGATGATGATGATGAAGATGACTCTGATAAGGCTGCAGAGGCCTCTAAAGGAGAGTTGGGGTCGTCGGTGGCCTCCATTTTAAATGTGCCATCTGGAGCCAGATACATCAGGTACGCCGCCTCGCCGCTATTCTTCAAAGCTCGCAGGTCCTTCCTGGCTTGCTTAGTACTGATAAGCTGTGCCTCTACCAGTCCCATGGCCTGCCCAGACCCTGTAGATGACGAACCAGGGTTGCAACCCGCGATGACTACTTTCTGCGACCCATGTCCGAACTTCACGCTACCATACTGGGCGTAGTCAAATGTGACCTTCTTCTGTGCTCGTAGCCAGTCTCCGCCCAGCACTATGTCCACTCCGAGTGCTAATGGCATGACACGCAGTGTAACCTGTTTGGCATAACTGCCCTTCCGTGTCTCGGCTGTGAGCTTCGGACGGACGCAAGAGTTGGCGTCGTACACGGTGCCATCAGCCACCTGCACCTTCATCGGCGTCTCGTGTTTCTTGGGCTGGAGTTTAAACTTCTTGGCGGCCTCCACAGAAGTGAAGCTAGAAGAAGCTCCAGAGTCCACCAAGACCTTTACTCGTACTCTGCCTACCCAGGCCCAGAAAATCAGCAGAGTGGGTCCCTTCGCGTCCATAGCAGCTAGTACATCTGCATCCAACCATTCTCCCCAGCGTCCAGACCCTGCGTCCACCCCTATCTCTGGTCTGATGCTGGCCAGTTTGTGCAGTCCTGGCTCCTTCTCAGGCGGATTCAGCTCCTCATCTGAATTGTCTTCCGGCAGATGGTACGTGCCGGCCTCTGCTATCTTGGCTTGCCAACGAGCCTGCCTGGTGACCTGATCTTCTGGTTCTGAATCACCAGGCCATGGCGCAGGTCGAGCTGCCTCTGCTTTCTGATGCGCCCGGGTGATCTTCCTCAGCTGGTCAACACGCTCCCGAATCTGCGCCAATGCACTTCTGACTCTGTGCCCATGCACTTCCACTTCCTTCCTTCTGCGCGTTACTGTCTGTGCTGCTTTCCAGGCTGCTGACAGGTGTCCGTCGCGTAACCGTTGCTGGGCGTGTGATAGCGCTGGCTGCTTAGCGCGATCCAGTTGTCGGCGCAGAGCTCTCCCGACCAGCTGGCGCGGGGCTGCTTCCTCTCTAAAGCGCACTCTTCTGACTCTTGGGGGCTGCAACGCGCGCTGGTACACCCCTTTTGAGCTAGGGGCTCCTTGACTCCCTTTGCCGAACAAAGGAAATCTGATCTGAACCTCTGTTGGTTGGGATGCCTGTGCCGGCGCAGCGTTTGGCTCAGTTCTCCCTGGTGCTACCACTGTGATTGGCCGTGACCTCTTCAGCCAGCGTAATGCTCGCCTCATCTTCTCCACCGCTCGCTGCGCTGGTCCTGGTCCGTGTCTCATCCGATGATCCTCTCTGAAGTGAGTGATCCACCGGTAGGTCTGACTTTGCCTGCCTCTCTCTGGTTCTCTTCCAGAGTCGGCCTCCCTCCTGATGGCCATGGCGAGGTGCGGAGTACTTACCTCGCGGGCCTGGGGGCCTATCCGCGTTGTCCGGGAGAGGCCCCGGCCCCCGTCGACTCTCCCTCGGCAAAATCCATGTGCTCCGGGGCTACCAGTGCCAGCTGCTGCTCCACTATCCCGCCAGATCCAGTATCCATTCCCGCGTTCTCGAAGATCTCGAAGGCCTCCTCCCAGATACATTTGACCCATGCAGCTTTCTGCTGAGGCTGGTGTTGATGTGGGCAGTCGCGAGCCAGATGCTCCTTGGACTTGCATTTTCGACAGCCAGAGTAGGTTGACGATCCTGGCAGCTGCCGGCCTTCCACTTCCGTTGGAGTCGTGGTCGTGGGCATGGCGTAGCATTGTTCCTTGGGAGATGCTTCTTCCTCCCAGAATTCTGCCAAAGGAGCTACAGGGAAAGGGGATTGATCGCGGGCAGTCTTCAGATGCGCAGGATCCTTGCGTTCCTCCATCGTAGCTTGCTCCACATATCTGCGCAGTAGCTCTGCCTCCCATCCAACCTTCCCAGAGCTTTGGTTGAAATCCACCTTTCCAACCAATTCCTTGTGGACTCTGGCATGCAGTTCTGGTGTCAGTCCACTTAGGAATATACCCGGTAGTGCCGCTCTACTTACTGGTCCCGTCACCCCATGGTTATGCAGCATTTCCAACATGTCGAAGGACTCCATGAGAGAGTGATGGAAGGTGGCGGCGTTTCTTCCAGCGTTCTTGCCAGAGGCTTGACGAGCTCGCGACAGCATATTGGGTAAGATACTCAGGTGAGCGTCAGTAACACACGCTCGCGCAAGCGTGGCCACTAAGTCGTCCGTACTCTGCATCTGGTTGGCCAACACTTTCTGAGTTAGAACTCCTTGCGCTGACCCCTCCACCCGGTCCCTGATGATCAGTCGTAGTTCTTCTGGCACGGTGGTGATGGTGGCCCCTTCCTGATCTCCATCGTCGCAGGACTTCTTCTTCGTCAACGCCCTCTTCACCAGTGCCTCCTTGAAGTGATCTTGCAGTTCTCTCATGAACTTCTTCAGGGGAGCTAACAGATGTCCAGCAGATGGTCTGTCCCCGCTGGGGCTATCCGTAGGGCATGTGTACGTGGTGATGCGGTCCCGTAGTTTCCGTAGAGAAAGCAACAATCTGTCCTCAGCTTCCAACTCCTTCAGCTTGGTATAGTCTGCCCGCTGCTGATCCCTCTCTGCCTGCTCCTGCTCGACCGGTCTTCGGGGCGGTGGACAGTTCGGAGGTTCTTCCTCAGGTTCCTCTGGTGGAGGTGGAGGCTGGGACTGTCGAGGGGGTTGTGACTGTGGTAAAGTGACACTGGGAGTTGGGATGTTGGGCAGTTGGGCCAATGCACCAGACCAGGGCGGCTGAGTACAATTCTGACAGAGTGGAACTTGCTCACACGTTCTGTTGGGTCCCAGCATGACGTCCCATACTAACCCAGAGGCGACCTTAACCCCTCCAGCTGGTGACAACAACAGTCTACCGCATCTGCTGCAATCCGTGCCGCTCTGAACAGCCTGATCCCGTCTGGGTCCTACCAGCTGCATCACCGGGCTGATCAGTGACTCCCGAGCTCTGTGGTTCTGAGCGTGCCCATAGCTAATCGCTAGAGTGGAGTACTGTTTGGCTATGGCCACGGCTGTCTGAGCATCAGCATCGTGGCGCCTCACGTAGTCCCTGATACCCTGTTCTACAGTGATGGGTACCAGTGGGTCTCTCCACTCTTCCAGGGCTTCGTGGCTTGGTGGGGCTGCCTTAGCCGATGACGCTGAGCCTGATGCTTCATCATTGCCAGACTTGGACGGGGATCCTCCGGACTCAGATCGGGTGGTTATGGCTAAACGCCACGCCTCGTCGGGACTCAGTGAGGGATGCCGAGCCTTAGTCCAGTCATACCAGACCCACTCCGACTCTTCGGGTGAAGGGACTACTGCGCAGATGGCCTCCTTTCCCTTCAGAACCTCCCTCTGGGTTGCTATCAAAGCTTCCCAGCCCTCCTCTTCCCAACTCACCACTTCACCTCGAGCTGCTGCCAGAGCGACGGCCTTCTGACGCTCTTCTGGGAGGCACTCAAAAGCCTGGTCCCGCAGAGCCTTGTCTTTGAACAAAGTTCTGACAACCATCCCTTCTGTCAGCTCAGGCTCCAGAGCTGATACTCGAGAGGCAGGCTCCTCATCTACAGCCTTCCCTTTTGCTGCCTTGACTGCCCTCTTCTTGGCTAACTGCTTCTTCCGCCTCCGTTGCCGCCTGCTGCTGCCGCTGCTGCTACCTCTGCCTCTACGCCTGCTGCTGCCGCGGCTGCCTCGCTCCGGGGAAACTGTAGAATCGCTGGAGTCACTGGGCCCGCTGCTGTCGCTGCTGGGAGGGAAACGAGGAATTGGTGAGAAGCCAGGGGGATATGCCAATCCGCATCTGGGTATTTCCTCCCACTGCGGCACGGATGGTTGCCTCTGGGCCTCTGCTGGAGCCGCTGAGAGTGCTGTGAAGCGTTCCGAGAGTGCTGAGAAGGTGTTGCGGGTGGGGGTCGCTCCTCTTTCCTTAACACGTGCTCTGCCAAAGTTCACTCCTGCAAAGAGTTTCTTTGGTAGCCCTTCCTGGTGTAGCAGAGTCCCGTGTTTAAGGGCACGCCTGTATTCCCTCTCTGTCACTCCGGCCTGTAGCACAGCCAACTCCTGCGGGGAGGCCGGATGCCAAATGATCTTCCCGCTCCGGGTGCGTGGTTCATTGTAGAACCATTGCGTGAGAGTCTTCTTTTCCTCAGCTGACAGTGCAACTATCTGCAACCTCACGGGGGCTGAAGCCTGCGATTCCGCGCTGTCCCCACTGTGGTCGCTCCACGCAGTGCTGGTTCCCTCTATCCATCTGATCACCCGGACCTTCTGGTCCTTCCCGCACTTGCTGTACGCACGGTCCAGAGCTATTTGCTCTGGCGACCGGAAATCCTTCCTTCGGTCTGGCGATCTCTGCCTGTCCCCCTGAGGAACTGAGGGTTGCCCAACTGGCTGAGCCTGCCGAGCTGGCTGAGCTGGAAGCTCTGATGCTTGGAGGCGGGCTGATTCTCTCAAAGCTCTGACAGACCGTGCTCCTTCCTTCAGCTGCGGTCCGACTCTCTCCAGGGCAGCCACCAATTCCCGGCTGGCCAATTCCCCTCTGGCTTCCATCGCTGGGCGCGGTGTCGCTGGAAGGGGTAGTGCTGGAAAGTCCTCTGCAGAGACACAGGAATCAGGCAATACAAAGTCCGCGTGTTGCAAGGCTGATGCTGGCTGAATCAGGTTCTCGCCAGAGCCTCCGGCGCTCAGGACAGGTGAGGGATTCTGATCGCGAATCGCTGGAACTGCGCCTGCTTGGGCGACTGGGGCCACACCTGCCTTGGCCGCTAAAGCAGCGTTTGCTGACTGTCCCGGCATTGAAGGTGAGGATGCCGAGACAGTCGAGCTAGAGGACGCTTGACCAGTCGCAGTCTGACTGACAGCGGCTCTGCTGCGCTGGATCAGAAGCTCAGTACGTTCTGGTCTCTTCCTGGTTCGTTCAGCGCGCCCCTCGCTGGTTACAGCCAGTCCTTCCAGCGTCGTCGTCGAGCCAGTTCGTGTGTCGGTAACAGCCGTAACTCCAGACACCGATGGCGTTGTAACAGCCGTACCTTCAGACACCGATGACGTTGTAACGACCATATCTCCAGACACCGATGACGTTGCGACAGCCGTATCTCCAGACACCGATGACGTTATAACAGCCGTATCTCCAGACACCGATGACGTTGTAATAGCCGTATCTCCAGACACCGATGACGTTGAAATTTGGCCAGAGCCTCCGGCGGAAAGGGTCGACGTGGGGACCCTATCCCCCACCATTGGGCAAGTAACAACAGTGGCACTTCCAGTCACCGATGACGTTGGAATTTTGCCAGAGCCTCCGGCGGAAAGGGTCGATATGGAGGCCCGATTCCCCGCTTTCGGGCAGGAGGTCGCAGAAACGGATTGTGCTGCCAGTGCTGCCATGTTCATCCGTTCTAAGTCCTGCAGCTTAGTGGCAATCGGAGTGAAAACAGGGGTATGAACAGGGGTCTCCAGTGCCGGAATAACCCCTACTGGCTCACTGGGCAATGTACTCAGTGGTACTGGGCTCACTGGTACTTGCACAACTTCCCCCCCCCTGCCGAGGGGGTAATTCCTGCGCTGGTAACGTGCACTAAAGGTGTCACAGCAGGTGGTAGCTGCACAGCTGCTTCCGTCACTGGAACAGGACAGGACAGGGCCAAATTCGGTGCCACGGACGCCGTGGGGTACGGTGAGAGCTCAGGCACTGGCAAATTCGGCACCGGGGGAGACAGCATACCCGGAGAAGGGTACCCCATTGGTACGCCGTACGCAGCCGCTGGCAACGGAGTGGTATGCGGCCACAAGGCACGTGGCGGCAGTTGGTGCTGCTGACCGTACTGCTGTTGTTGCAGAAAAATTTGCTGTTGAAAATTCCTCTGGTGAGCTAAATCATCACGGGGCTGCGGCTGCCAAAATTGACCGGCTGGCGTTGTCATAATTGGGCTGCCGTTGGAGCTGCGCTCGTCGTACCCACTGTGGGGGCCGGAAAAATCGTACGAATTCCGCTGAAATTGCGGCGGCGCCGTCATAAAATTACGCTGCGGCAGTTCGTGCAAAAATCCGTACGCAGAATTCACATCAAGCTGCTGCGTTGAGCCAACGTACGAGAGTCCAGGTTGCGTGTGCGCAGCCGATTGCGGAAAGGCGTGTGAAACAATTCTGGGGTCGAGCGATTCAGAGTAATTCGCCGCCGAAAGAAACTGTGATTGCCCCGTGGAAGCCGCTACAGCCGTGTGCGGCGGAATTCCATGCTGAAAGTCCATGATTGCGTTGTGAGTGCACGCACGTAAACGGCAGTGAACTCACACAGTACGGGCGATAAATTTTTGCCGATTGACGCCGATTTCGGTTGAACAAAAGGCAGATCCCGCGGAAAGGCACCTGCAAAGACGAATTACATCACACTTGAACGTGTGGTATATGCATTCAGGAACAGTATATGATATATTTTCCGTCGAAATTCGCAGCCCTGACGAAAGGCAGACGCAATTAAGCGTGTTTTACGTCGTTGTCTTCAGAATTCCCGTGGGAACCCGCGGAAAGGCCTCGCGGAGAAGTCGTGTGCCGATAATTGTACACCCGAAGTTTCAGTCGGCACAAACAGGTCGCGTCTAACGCAACCACGCTGATACCAGTTGTTCGGGGGTGCTCTCTAAGAGCTTCTAAGTCTACTTAACAATACAGGGAACCTAGTTCAAGCCTGCAAGAGATATGTATGGCTGTAAGCATGATACATATATGTGAATCGGATCTTTCTTAAATGTCGGAGTTACAACAGCCAGGTGTGGCTGTTCACAGTAACAAATTCAAAACTGTTTCATTCAGCCTGCTCGGCTGCTTTATGCCATGGTTTCCGATCTCGAACTTTCGAACATAACTCGATGTCGACTCCTGTCAGGTCCCATCATACTTCATGAGAACTCGATCTGTCACATCATAGAATCTGCCGACTAGCCCAGTTATATCATCACTATATTCCGAGCCACTCCATATCACTCTGAATAATTATAACTGTGCTGACTTGGCAATATTGGAGGCCATACCAGCTTTCCCTCCAATTTCTCTGACTGCTGGTTTTCCCACCAAAACTCACTTTCGGGTCAGGTATTTCTGTCAGTCATTTCTGTCAGACCCCCTTGTCATCTGGTCACATAAATGCCTGTCACTGATGACTGTCATCGTACCCGTCACTCGTAGCTCTGACGCGCCATCATACTGTCTCGTGCCTTCTTCCCTGCGCGGGAGGCCAGGAGCCCGTGGTAGGCGAGGCGTGGTCGGGCCATCGGCCGAGGCGTTGGACTCGACAGGCTCGCAGGCTCTCGGCGTTGAGGCCGCTTCGCCGGATGCGAGGAGGTGGCATGATACCCGGGTTGCGGCAAGCGCAACACCCACGAGGCGAGCGAACCGTAGAGGAAGGCGAGCAGGTCGCCGCGGGAGGCGGGCAGGTCGCCGCGGGGGACGAGGGGCCCATGGTCAGCATGGAGCGGTAGTAGAGCCATCCGCCGAGGCGTTGGACTCGCCGGGCTCGCAGACTCTCGGCGTCCAGGCCGTGTCGCAGGATGCGAGAGGGAGGAGCGATGCTCGGAGTGCGATAGGCGCGACCCCCACGAGGCGAGCATGCCGTCGGGGGAGGCGAGTAGGTCCCCGCGGGAGGCGAGGGACCCATGATAGGCGAGGCGTGGTCGGGCTATCCGCCGAGGCGTTGGACTCGCCGGGCTCGCAGGCTCTCGGCGTCCAGGCCGCGTCGCAGGATGCGAGAGGGATGAGCGATGCTCAGAGTGCGATAGGCGCGACCCCCACGAGGCGAGCATGCCGTCGGGGGAGGCGAGTAGGTCGCCGCGTGAGGCGAGCACAATGCACCAGGCGGTGTTTGAAATGACATTTCAGGGTTTGGGTTTGTTTTCACAACATTACCAATCGTATCCATCACACACCACATTGTTGTTAACATATTCTGATGGTGAGGAATCGAATGGTGCACTCCGATTTTGCTAATTCGGCTTCTATAAACCTCTATTGAGCCCACAATATGCCCCCGCGTCAGCGAAATCATAGCACATGGCACCCCAAGGGGGGTCGAAATGACCAAGTTGGGAGTTTGGGTATTGCCCGCAAAAATCTCCAATGTATTGTAGTGATGATAATACATGTATTACCTAATTCGATGTTGATAAAAACGATGATGAATTCGGTTTTGGCCAATTCCATGCCGCGTGATGTCAATACTGGCTGAAACCCTAATGGGTATGTCTGGAATGACACTAAAATAGTTAGGGTTTCGGGTTGTAAATGAGTTTATATATCGATATAATGACAGCTTAATATCGATATCGACTTCCGATGCCTCTTTGAACCTAAACTGAAGGGGAACTTCCTATGAAGCTCACAGATTCAGTAATTTTATTCATTTTCCTACTTTCGCGACAGAAGTGCACCCTACAGCAAAAATGACTTATAGGAGTGTTATTCAGGTAATTTACATATATTTACCTACAGCATGCCCTTTAAACGAGGGAATAAGATAGGTTGATTTGCCAAAGCAGGAGTGGAAGCTACGGCTACTGCGGTGGATGCAGAAGAGCATATGGTACAAGTTCCCCAAGAAGCCAGTCTCCAACCTGCAAGCAACCGCGAGGCAGCAAAACTGTCACGCACGCACGCACGCATAACAAAAGATAAACAAGCAGCCGAAGAGTATGTTGAGAACCTAACTAATAAAGTTTTGGAACTAGAAGCACAACTTGAGAGTGAAAAGGAGCAGAAAAAAACAATCGTCGGTTGGCGCTAAGATGGAAGAAGCGTGTGCAGCAGCGCCAGACTCTTGGGCCAAAAAAACAACACCGATCATCGCCATGGTGGATTAGCCGAGTGGATAGCTAGCCGGAATAAGTTGAAATATTACTTCGACCGTGCTGGATCGATCCCCGGTGCAATGTCCGTATACCATTTCCCGTCGTCTTAGCCGAGTGGGTTAATCGCTGTATTGAGTTTCGATAAAGCGTTGCACTCCGAGCACGTGGTTACAATACCGGCGCAATGACCTTGAGTACGGGAAAATAAACGCTTGATGACCCGTCTGCGTATTCGGAATATAATTCCGGATGTCGTATCGAACAAAGGAATACCAGAGTACGATTGTCGTACGTAAATGGGTCCGTCGAATTTATTCGACGGAGTGGTCCTTGTAGGTACGGTCTCAAGTGACGGTTGGCGATCGTGGCTGCGCGAGCAAGTTCCATAATATTATGGAATTAAAAATGATATGCCCGTCGCTTCATAAACAAAGCCTACTAAACACTCGATTTTTTCAGTTCGAATTTTTGCCGCCAGCGTGCTAACCTCTTTTTAGGGTTTAGTACCTTTTGTGTTGAAATTTTTCAGTAAAGCTAATAAAGTATACTAAAGGTATATTTTAACTTGCTTTACTTGCCCTTTTTTCTTTAAAAACCTGTAGTCCTATGGATCCTAGGATCTGTAGGGCAGTGAAGGCGACAACGAGCGACCTTTAATCGCGCCGCCCCTTTTTGAGCACTTAACTGTGCTCAAGGGGGCGGATACTGACTGAATTTTGAATAACAGACGTTCTTTTTGATTGATCTTTTGCAGAATTCCAGCAGACACGCGAAGTTAAAGAGTGAAAGGTTTTGGTGCGCAGATATGGCTTCCTTCACGCAAGCAGTCCTTGCGAAAGCGCAAGACACTGTTGTTCTGCTTAAACATTTTCTTGGGACGCAAGGAAGGAGGCATCCGGCAATTGGAAAGCTCCAAGATTCACTTTCGGCGGTCGTCAAAGGAAAGGCCGCGAACGTGGAGAATTACCTCGCATCCTTTGTAGGGGAACGCGAGTTGGAAGACTATGTGCTATGGCTAGCAGAGGTGAGTTCCGCTCCCATTGTTTCTCAAAATTTCAAAGAAGAGAAATTGCGCTGAAGCTTTGTAACTTGTTCTACATTGTTTTACTTTTTATTATGAACGAGTTAACGTCAATCAAGGAAACGCAAAGAGCGACATCCCAAAAGCCTAGCATCACGACGGACTTTTTGATCGAAGCGGAACTCCATACTCCGAAACCGGTCAAAGCTACGGAGAGTCTTACATTGGAAGTTGAATCGAGAATAAAAAACAGCCTGCTCCGAGAATATGCAAAAAGCGCCCAAGCAAGGAGCATTGGAAAAGCAAAGTTTAGAATCACTTGGACTAATAGCCCACAAAGCATACACACTAACGTTGAAAGTGCATTGGAAAAGGAGAAACACACGACACAGCAACGGAGAGAATTCGCCAAGCATTTCTTTTTAGTTTGTCTCAAATTAGAACACGCGAGAATTGCTTTCGCTAGGAACATTGGAGAAACACCCCATAGAGTTACACCAAACATCAGTTCACAAAGCAGATTTGTGAACACCAAGCGTGCATTAGACAAAGCAACCAGACACACAACACAACAACGGAAGGAGAGAAATACACATCTCGTTTCATTCTGTTTCATTCTAGAACAAACGAAAGTCACCTGCGGTAAGAGCATTATAGGAACACACCGTAGAATCAACTCGTATACGAGCACTAAAAGAGAGACCACGGAAATTAAGCAAGCATTGGACAAACCAACGCAACACACGACACAAAAGCCGAAGGAAATCAATAAACATTACGTTTCAGTTTGTTCCATTCCAGAACACGTGAGAATTACTTGCGGTAAGAGCATTGTAGGAACACACCGTAGAATCAACCCTAACAAGAGCATCACAAGAGAAGCCTCGGAATTGAAGCAAGCATCGGGTAAAGCGACGCAACACACGACGCACAAATTGAAAGAAACTGATAAGCTTTATGTTTCAGTTTGTTTCATCTTAAAACACGTGAACACTACTTGCGCCAAGAGCATCTTCGGAACACACCGTAGAATTAATCGGAACAAGTGCTTCAAAAGTAAAACCACGGAAAATAACTCAGCATTGGACAAAGGACCACAACACAAACCGAAACAACCGAAAGAAACCGACAAACATCCTTGGAATCTTAAAAGGGGCACGCAACGCCCTGAACCTGGAAGAAACGGCAGAACTATAATTACAACCTCCATTAAGCAAGGGGGAAACTACTTGTGCACATCCGAAAACACAAACAGCAAAATTAGGAAGTGGGAGGCATTGAATTTGTGTGAAGAACAGTTGTTGAGTCCTGTAAAACTTGTTGTTGCTAGAGAAATTAAAAGGGCGGAAGATAGCGGGTTGTCACAGGTCTTCCTGGAGCGGGTAAAGCTCTCGGCTGAAGGGCTCAGAGGTTTGGGTTACGAGGAAGGACCGGAGGGAAAGATCAACAAATACCTTGCGGCCCTTGGGGCGAGGGGTGAGTTCAAATCCCACACCATAAGAGGAATCCCTGTCACTTTAGAATCACCGTTGAGCATTAGGAGAAACTTGCTGACAGCAGTAAGGTGTAAGTATAGTAACAGTAACTTTCAAAGAAACAAAGAACCCCTTGCTTACATTGGGAAAACTGGAAAGGGGGAAGCAGGATCCAACATCAATGAGCAACACATGTTGCTGACGGTCTCATTCCTCCTTGAGTCCGACACTCTTCACCAGGCCTGGGAATATCAGGTCCCGAAATACAAGATCCGGAACACCGGCCAGGTAAAGACAAAAACCCCTCCCTCAATACCCGCCTTCCCCAATAACAACACACCACACAAACACTTCATTCATCTTGAAACTAAAACACACACTGCCCATCACCGCTCTCTCTCCACTGCCCCTCTCTGCCTTCCCTCACCGCCACTCATTACACCTCACCGCCCCTCATTGTCCCTCACTGCC
>LGRX02013447.1:34000-95418 GCA_001247695.2 Cymbomonas tetramitiformis | reverse complement strand
GAGGTGGCCTACAAATATAAACATGGAGCCTCGACGGAGCCCACGAGTGCACGCCGCTGTTGATGCAGCAGCACCACTGGTTGCCAGTACACCTCCACGGATTAGTCCACTAGTGCACGCCGCTGTTCCTGCAGCAGCACCACTGGTTGCCAGTACACCTCCACGGCGGACTAGTCCACTAGTGCACGCCGCTGTTCCTGCAGCAGCACCACTGGTTGCCAGTACACCTCCACTGCGGACTAGTCCACGAGTGCACGCCGCTGTTCCTGCAGCAGCACCACTGGTTGCCAATATACCTCCACGGACAAGCCCACGAGTTCGCGACGCCGTTCCTGCAGCCGTACCACTGGTTGCCAATACACCTCCACGGACTAGTCCACGAGTTCGCGACGCCGTTCCTGCTCCAGGAGCACCACTGGCTGCAACCAGCGTGCCTCGACGGAGCCCACGAGGTGACGGAGCGGAGCCGAACCAGTATGAGGAGCAGAGGAAGAAAACGATGGCTAGTACGTAGTCTACCCGTTTGCGACTCGCACATGTGTACGTGAACAAACACGCGTTAGTTGCCATGTTCTCGTGTTAGTTTGCGCAATCATGGGAGATGATACTAAATGGGCATGGGGGTTTTTGCACTACTGTCAGGCAACAAACGCAAGTTGAGCGCTGCGTTTGGTTGCGCACCAACCGCATACGAAGACTTGCAGCGGGAGAAGCAAAAGCTGCTCCCGCAAGTACAGCAGCTGGGTGTACCGGCACTGATCGAACACGTGCAGCACGTAGCGAGGGTTACACAGAGAAAGGTTTGCATGACGGCGAATGCCGTCTTCGAGAAGGTACACATGCCTGGTTTTGAACTTCTCAGTACGCAACACGGGACGACGGGGTGGCGGGGGGAGGTCGAGACGGAGTTGCGGGAGCGGTGGACTAAGGACCTGAAAAAAATAGGCAAAGAAGGATCCGTTTTGAAGGCGGCTTTCAAATCGATTAACCAGGCTACACGGTAAGCTCCCGCGGCTGCCGCACAGCGCGCACCCCGTGCAACACGAGCGGTGCGAAGCATGGCGGATGTCGACGACGATGATGACGCGGACGATGATGACGCGGACGATGATGACATGCGACAGGTGCTCGCATACGGAAGGGGCTTACTAACGAAGAGAGCCGTGATGACCGCGGCGGCGAAACGTAAGGCGGCGGTAACAGCTTGGACCGAGAATGCAATCGAAGAGTTCCAATCTGATTCGCATATCACGTTCGGCGATTGGTACGGGGGCGTGGTGAAGGATAAGGACGGTACCGAACGAGACGTAGATGCCTATGTGGGAGAAACGGTGTTTGAGCACGAGACCATCGGCGATGCATCTCCTTGGCGCACGATGGGACATCCGGAGATCATGCGATGCCACCTAGTGGCAGCGGACGATGGAAATGTGGATGGCACGGTGGAGCCATTGGCTAGGTTTGACTACAGCAGTTTCCACGGTGACTTTACGGTGGAGTCCTGGACGTGGGAGCAGCTGGTGGAGATGAATCTGAAAATCGTGCCCGCTGTCCGGGTGAAACGAAACTACGAGGTTGGGTGGAAGGACGAGGCCGGCGTAGAGCGCACCTTGACCCTGGCAGAGTGCCGTGGTAATTTCGGCGCAGACCGGATTCCAGCGTTGCGCACTCGTAATTTCTGGACGGCGGCACCCGACGGCAGCACCCGCATGGGAGGACAACAAGCGCCGTAGAAACTAGAGCAAGTTTGGGAAGACGCCAGATATCAGTTTGTTTATTTGTGATGTACGCTGACGCAACATTCGGTTGTTGTTTGTTTTGATGTGTAGCACGCCGCGATGTGCCTTCCATGCGATATGGAGTTGGCAGCCTGCTGGGTTTACTCCTGGCGGAAAAAAGAACGTTTATAACAATTTCATTTCTGGTTGGTTTGATCTATAGTACACCGGGAGGTGCCTTCCATGCGATATGGAGTTGGCAGCCTGCTGGGTTTACTCCTGGCGGAAACAAGAACGTTAATAACAATTTCATTTCAGTTGGTTTGATCTCTAGTACACCGGGAGGTGCCTTCCATGCGATATGGAGTTGGCAGCCTGCTGGGTTTACTCCTGGCGGAAACAAACACGTTAATAACAATTTCATTTCAGTTTGTTTTGATCTGTAGTGCACCGGGAGGTGCCGTCCATGCGATAATGAGTTGGCAGCCTGCTAGGTTTACTCCTGGCGGAATCAACAACCATTCGGTTGAGCAGTGTGAATAGCAAGTACAAAACCCGATCCTTTTCTGATACGGATGTACCCAGGTGATGCAAGGAGATGCCAGGGCGGAAGAAGCACGCTTACTTCCATTTCACAACCCGCTGTTCCTTGCGAAATGATCGTCGCGTAGGTGTTGCGCCTTCTGATGACAATTGCAGTGATGAATTAACCTGCTGATGGCACGCCGAACATGCACAAGTTGTCTATAACGAATGCATGTAAATCGTCCCGGAATTGGGTATAACTGTGGCATGTGCGCAGGACAGAAGGACTGGTTTAACTGGACAGCGGTGTCGTTCACGGAGGAGGAGGTGGAACAAATGGTGCAGCGATCCGCAAGCACCCGCACCACCATACGACGCACAATGCGCGCGCAGCTGAAACTCGTAGAAGCATGTCGAGGCCCTCCCTCGGCTGCCGAAAAGAACCTTCTGGGAATAATCGATGCATGGCGTACGGACCATGGGGGACGCATGGACACGAGGTATCGTGTGACTTCCCTACCATCAACAGGACCTACCCTACACGATGTTGAACCATCCGTGTTCACAAGCATGACTTTCCCGGACAGCGGCATGCACGGTGTACATGGAGTCCCTTCCGAGGTGAAGATTCAACTCGACGAGGGTGTGGTGCAAGGTGACCCCGTGTCTACACTGGACTATCTGGACTCAGATGAGGAGGATGACGATGTGCAGAAATTGTTTGCTGGCGGACGCCCCTGAGCCGGAGGCGGATGTCACGAAAAGCACATTTCTGCAGGTATTTGCCACGTCACCCATCGATATGCCACCCATCGGGGAATGCCTAGAAATCTGCTAGCGCTCTCTTGTTTCCTTTGCGCGGGTTGGTATCTTTGTTTGTCATGGATGACCACATTTCTAGCAGACTCTCTCCAAAATACTGAGGACGGTCTGGCTTGCTGGCTGGATTTACTTGCCATTGGATGTAGATATTTAGCCAGCACAACTGCGAGGAAGAAGATCTGTGGAACGAGGCCGGCTCGAACCTGGAACAGCTCCAGCCCAGCCACCAAGCAGCTCTGCGCCACGCCATTGAATGCCACCTCTGACTTTTGTAGGGCCTCGGGCGTCTCGATAGAGGAGTTACAATTTAGCATGCCACGATAGATAGGCGGTTAACTCCTAGGAATGTAGGCGATGCCCCCGTAGGGCATGCGCTTGTAGCTTTAGCACCCGCCACCCGGCAACTGCTAGTGCCCCAACTCCTGCAACTGCAATAATATGCGTATCATTAGGGCAAAGTGAAAGTATTCATGTGATGATGCATTGTGATAACTTCTGATAACTTGCAATGACTTCTAACATTGTGATTTCTAATATTGTATATCACACGCGCCCGCGAGACATGCAATTTCTGATTTGCAACCATTTTACAGACGAAATTAGCTCCCCAGCACCCCGTGAATATGTCCCGATGTGAAATTTCGCTTCTCATTGCCTAGGTATGATCTCTAAATACTTCTCACAACGTGTAATAACTTCCCCGTATCATTTGCATATCTCACGCGCCCGCAAGATATGCAATTTCTGCTTTGCAGCCCTTTTTACAGACGAAATTGGCTCCCCAGCACCCCGTGAATATGACCCGATGTGAAATTTCGCTTCTCATAGCCTAGGTATGACCTCTAAATACTTCTCACAACTTCTAATAACTTCTCCGTATCACGTGCAACATCTCACGCGCCCACGAGACATGCATTTTCTGTTTTGCAGTCAGTTTACAGACGAAATTAGCCCCCCAACGCCCCGTGAATGTGACCCGATGTGAAATATCACTTCTCGATGCCTAGTAATAACTTCTAGATACTTCTCACAACTTCTAATAACTTCACAGTATCATTTGCATATCTCACGCGCCCACGAGACATGCATTTTCTGTTTTGCAGTCAGTTTACAGACGAAATTAGCTCCCCAACGCCCCGCGAATGTGACCCGATGTGAAATATCACTTCTCGATGCCTAGTAATAACTTGTAGATACTTCTCATAAATTCTAATAACTTCACCGTATCATTTGCATATCTCACGCGCCCACGAGACATGCATTTTCTGTTTTGCAGTCAGTTTACAGACGAAATTAGCTCCCCAACGCCCCGCGAATGTGACCCGATGTGAAATATCACTTCTCGATGCCTAGTAATAACTTCTAGATACTTCTCACAACTTCTAATAACTTCACCGTATCATTTGCATATCTCACGCGCCCACGAGACATGCATATCCTGCTCCGCGGCCCATCTGCGACTTGTATAGCAGCCCTGTGGCCACAATAATTATCGAAAATCCAAAATATTGCATTCGGGTGATTTCTTATAACTTCTAACATGTTCTTGAAACTTCTTGCGACTTCTTAATGCCATTTTCATTGATTATGCAATTTATAGTGCAAGCCCGTCCACCTAGCCGTGCTACATGCCTAATATTGAATACAATTACAAATTGTCAAATTTGTTTCACAAATGCTCCCCATGCCGTACGTAGGCTACGTCCACTACAAGGTTTCTTATTTTTGTTCTTCCCTCGCGCATGAAGGCCTTCTGCAAGAGGAGGGACGCCTCCGAGCCGGGATTCCCCACTTGGTGGCTAGCGTCCATCCCTTCCGGGTGCCGCTAGGCATTTAGCCCTACAGTTCTTAGGATGTAGCCCCCATGAATTGCGTATCGTATTTCAGAGTGACGTTTCAAGGTATCCATGAATTGCGTATCGTATTTCAGAGTGACGTTTCAAGGTATCCGAGGTTTACGTTACGGATAAATATTGCGCTTGCCGTCGACGCCTTTGCGAACGATGATCGACGTTTTAACGAACGATTCTCGGCCTTATATATACGACCGATCGACGAAAACCCTTGGGTACATGTTTCCACGGCCTTATATAGTGCACCCAACCCTTCCTCCCCTCCTGATAGAAGCTACTATGGAGGTTCACAGGCGGCATGGGGAGCCCGATTTTTGGGGCTTGTTTTAATGCAAACGGAGTGGCCCTACTTAACGAGATTGGATTTATAATCCTGCACCCGATCTGCTCAACTCCTCAATATTTGGTCCGGTACGCGCGCTTTGACGAACATTTCATAGAGTGGATTCGACAACGTACTAATGTGAAATTCGTTTTAGTTATGTGTGTCAAGCATAACTCAGGATCACAACTCCGTCCACCTCAGTATATCCGGTAGCACGGATTACTGGCCGCAAGATCCGAATGACAAACCACGGTCTGGCAAAGGTAGCATAGCAGTTTTTATTTATCCACAGATATGATATCTCGCATGTTTGCGTATCTGTGCAAGGGTATGATTTTGTACAAGGCTCACTACAGTACACCTTTAGCAAGGAAGGATCAATTTCCTGCTTCTATGCAACATAATGATAAAACATTAAGAGCAAGGTATATAGATGATCGACATGTATTAGTCATATATTACAAGAAGTAAGGGCACTAGGCTTAATATAATGTTAGCCTTCATAGGCAGCTATCATATCTGCTGCATTGGTCAGCTCTGTGGCTTTGACCCAGGTGTCATGCTCAGGGCCGTAGCCTGCATATCGCACTAAATAGTACTTGACACCTCTAGTGATCTTATCTGAGAGTATGTGTGATATCTCAAACAGTAGTTGCCCTTCTTCGGTGATCATCTGTGGCGGAGGCAAAGATGCTTGAATTGAGTCGTTATACAGCTCTATTCTGGATACAACATGCTGTACCGGATGGATACGAATATCGAGATCCCCAAAATCTAACTCATAAGCCCGTCCATGGCTGAGCACTTTGGATATGGTAAACGGCCCAATATATGGCTGCTTAAAGTGTCTGCCTGCCTCTGTCAAACCAGTCCATTGGATAAACTCGGTCCGTAAAAGAACTTTCTGCCCTACTGCATACTGCCGGGGCATGTGAGTCTTATTGAATCTGGCTTGGCTAATTTCTGCTGCTCGGGAAATGTTGTCTACCGCGTTGGCATGTACAGCCGAGTACTGGTCAAAATGATCTCGAATAGCATTCTGTATTGGAACAGGAGCTTCTGGCGGAATAGTGATTGCCAGGTCATGAGGCGAAAGTGGCTGCGCCATCGAGTCGAGATAAAACGGTGAATAATCAGTAGTTGCAGAAACTGTGTTGTTAATTGCAAACTCCACCAGGGGCAACTTGTCCTCCCACGAATTGGCTGAAGTATCGTTGCAACAACACCTGAGGAGGAAAATAGTATCTAATCAGTTTATAAACCAGAGGATGGTGAATCATGCATCAAACAGATTGAAAGATACCTGAGGATGTCCTCAATGAAGGCATGGCTCCTCTCATTGCTTGCATTCGACTGTGGATGGTGTGAAGACGTCATAGACAATCTCGTACCAGTAGATTTCCACAGTGTTTGCCAGAATGTAGAGGTAAATCTGGGGTCTCGATCTGAGATGATATTCCTCGGAAGACCATGGAGCTTGAAGATATGCTGCATATATATTGAAGCAGTACGCTGAGCAGACCAGGTCATGCTGAAGGGAATGAGATGACAGCGATGAGAGAATTGGCACATTACCACAAATATACTGTCGTGCCCATTAGTAGTGATAGGCAGGTCAGTAATCCAGTCAAGAGATACATCACGCCATTTTGTCTTAGGCACACAATATCGTATATGTGACTGACCATAAGGTTTGTGTCTCCTCGTTTTCTGGCGTTGACACACGGGGCACTCCCGAATGTACTGAATGGCTGCCATCGTCATTCCTGGCCAATAATATCGGCTACGCAATAGATGAAGCATGCGACTTTTGCCTACATGACCAGGAATAGTGGCTGATTGGCACTCATGAAGTAGAATGCGGCGAAGCTGTGTGATCTCACCGTCATCTGTAGGAACTTTGGCAGTAGGTGGAATGTAAAGCTGTCTGCCAAAAATGGTCTTGCGATAGATCAACCCCTGAATGAGTTCGAAATTGCTGACTGGCTGTGATGATGTCGATGATGCCAGCTTAGATAATATAGTCTGTGCAAATGTGTCACGATCATACTGAGATATAATAATGTCGTGAAGCTGATGAGCTGATGATGAAGATATAAGAGCAATGAATGTAGAATCTGTAGACGGTATGCCAATGACTGGAACCTCGGTGATGTCTATATGTTTCAGACAATCAGTGAGTTCAAAGAGTGTAGAAATACGGGTGAGTGCATCTGCAACCTTATTCTTCTCGCCAGAAATGTGCTCTATTCGGAAGTTGTACTCGGAGAGCTCATCCAACCACCTCGCCTGTTTTGGGCTTAGTGTGGATTTGGACTGGAAATAAACCAGTGGCTGATGATCTGAGCGAACAATAGTCTCAGGAGCTCCCAGCAAGATGTGGCGAAAGAATCGGAAGCCCTCCACAATGACAAATAGCTCGATCTCAGGAATAGGCCAACGTCTCTGTGTATCAGAAAGAGTGACGCTGTTATAGCCACATGGCTTCATACCTTTTCCTTGATTCTGTAATACCACTTGACCAACGTGTGTGCCTGATCCATCGATCTCCATAATAGATGGCAGTTTCTGATCTGGAAGCTGTAGTACTGGAGCATGGCAGATGACACTTTTGAGGTTATCAAATGCCTGCTGCTGCTCAGATTCCCAGACAAACTCTGCATTATCTTTAAGGAGACGATTGAGCGGCTCGGCAATCTTGGAGAACTTTGGTATGAATCTCCTAAACTGGCCGACCATGCCCAAGAATGACCGAAGATATGACTTGCCATCTTTAGCCATACGGCGTAGAGGCTGTTTACCAACGGTTGGACCATACGACACTGGAGGCTGAATAGCCATGACTGCACGGATTCTGTCTTCGATGATGGATAGGCCTGCCTCAGAGATATGGTGTCCGATAAAATCGATGGATCTGACGAACAACTCAACCTTAGAAGGCCTGATGTAGAACTGATGATCTCTGCAGCGCTGTAGGAACTGTCGAACATGCTTCACGTGGCTGTCAAAATCTGGACTGTACACTATGGTGTCATCCATGAAAATGACCAAGAACTGATCGATGAAGTCAAAGAATGCTCGATTTCCAACACGTAGAGCGGTTGCAGGAGCATTAGTCAACCCGAAAGGCATAACTGTCCACTCATATGAACCGTATCTAGTACGTATCGCTGTTTTGTGAATGTCATCTGGGTGTATAGGAATCTGATGGAAGAACTGATTGAAGTCAAATCTGCTAAACCATCGTGCACCTTTAAGCTGTTCAAGAAGGGTATCGTGAGGTGGCAATGGATACGTGTCCTTAATTGTGATGTTATTAAGGGCTCGATAATCACAACACATCCTCCACTTCCCCCCTGGTTTAGGAGCGAAAATGATTGGACATCCATATGGTGATGATGACGGACGAAGGATACCCAGTTCGACATATTTGATGATCTGTCGTTTGAGCTCCTCCATCATAGGCACTGCAATAGTACGAACTGGCTGTGATGGTGGCTTATGCCCAGGTTCAATGTTGATGCGATGATATCCACCTTCAAACCGTTCTGGCCTATGGCCAGCTGGAAGATCCTCCTGGAAAATATCTGAAAAGGCTTCCCTCATTAGATCACGTGCTGCTGTGATTTTTGGGTCTTCCATAGTGGTGTCTGAGTCTGCTACTGTCATGACCAGTTCACCATCGACCTCTGAGAGAAAAAAGAGATAAGCTACGGCTTCTTCAGCCGAACCACTGGATCGTATACGACGTAGGTGCTTTCTCATAGTGGTGGCACTGACCAATTCCATTTCAGGAAGGTCATCCGAACCTGGAGTCTGTTCAACTTTGGACAGAACTGTACGAACACTGGAACCTGATGAGTGTTTCCTAGTGATCGTCAGATTCTTGGACTGGAAGTCATTGTGTGGATTTCTTCTCTCCAACCAATCCTGTCCCAGGATGACAGTGAAGGGTTTCATGTCAATGATGTAGAAATCTTCTGTGTCCTTATACTTACCCAGCGTAAATGTAGCATTGGGAAGATAGGATGTACAGGGTAGTTGGCTTCCTCCAGCCAATCCCACTGAGAATGATGAGGAATCTGTTGGTGCAATACCAAGCTGAGAAGCGAACTATCTGTCGACAAAAGACGATGTAGCTCCTGGATCTACCAATATATGAGTACTCTGTCCATATACTTTTCCTTTGTACAACACCAGCTTCTTCTGTGATTTCAGCTGTGCTGTCTGAGACTGCATCTGTGCGATGTGCTCTGAGGGAGTATCCATCTGCTGAAACTGTAATGTCAGACTGGAAAGGACTTCTTCTGAGATACTCTTAACCCGGCCACTTGCTTCAGTGGCGTCTTCAGGCTGATTTATCCTCGGGGTGCTCTCAACACTGGTACCTATGCAGTGCCCTGAGAGTTTCCCTGAGGAGCTGGAGCTGAAGCTGGAGCTGGAGCTGCAACTACAACTGCTGCATTGATGCTCTGCTGATTCTTTAGCTCCTTAACCAGGGTGTTGATTGTTTTTACAAGTTTGCCAGACTCGTTCTTAGCACCCTGATTATTCTGTTGCTGCTGTCCTCTGTATGGATTCTGAGCTGGAGGATTGCCTTTTATAGCTTTTTCCTTCTGGTGTCCTGGTGGAAAAACAATCCTTTGTGACGTGATTTGTACGACCACAACGTTGGCAAGGCTGAGGAGGATTTGCTGCTGCTCCTTTCCCTTTTCCTTTGCCTTTGCCTTTTCCTCCTTTCCCTTTATTCCTCTGGGAATTCTGATTGGCATTTTGATTTTGATTGCCATTCTGATTCTGATTCCAATTCCGATTGGATCTGTCATATGGCTTTTTGCCACGGCCCCTGTCCTTGTCTTTTCTGACTGGGCCTCCTGATTGTTCCTTTTGCCCCCTATAGTGAAGGGTCTCTGACTGCTTCGAATGAACAACATAATTCAAATCGAGCAGGATCTGTGTGGTTTGTGCCCACGACAGATTATTCCTTTCGTCCTCTGTTAGATATCTGAGGTGAAACTGTTTGCGAAGATCTGATTCCATATTGCTGATGATTCTGCCCTGTATCAAAACATCATCCAGATCAACTGATGCTAAAGCAGCCAATGATGTGAACGTGCGGAGATAATCTGCAAAGGTCTGGTTTCCTTGATTCAGTGCCATAAGATGCTTTTTGGCTACTGATCTTTTGTGTGGATTGCCAAACTGACTGAGGAATGTCCTTCTGATACCTTCATACGTGGCATCTGGCTTTTTGGCCTCGACCTGAAAATAATGTCTGTCATTGTTCTGAATGAGTGTCAGGAAGACTGTAATAATGTCCTTGTCTGGAACACCTGGATAGGTAAACTGGAAGTATCTATCCACTGTATCCAACCAAATCTCAGCATCCTGTCCTGCCTTATATTCCTTAGGTGGAGCCATTTTCACCTTTGGAACCAATGCGGATGGAGCTGGTGCTAAATGAGGTAAATGACCATCATCAGGGTCTGTGAATACTGGTGGAGCACGATCCTCTGTATACTCTTCATCTGGCTCCTGTGGTTCTGTCTCAGGGTCTCTGTATCTGCTCATGTCGGGTTTCATACGACTGATGTGATCGAAATACCCTATCTCATCGAATCTGGTCTGGGTATCAGCGTAACCAGTAAGCCATTTGGGTATCTTAAACCGACTGAAGGCATCGTATGAGCCTAAGATGTCAAAGAACCAGGTAGATGGATCTGCATTAATAGCTGGTATTTCTGCTACTTCTGCCATCTATAAGACAAAACACAACACCAACAAAAAACCTTCAACTGGCTGTGTGTGTGTGTGTGTGTGTGTATATATATATATCTATATTTTGTACATGTATTATTTTTGTACATTGTTATAATGAGGTAATGTATGTATATATGGTTCCACCTTCTTCCCCCCTCAAGGAAGTGTGAACACACAGGCAGTTGTCAAGTGCCTTAATACCTCATAATGTAGCTTGCAGTCCTTATAGGAAGCAGCTTATACAGTTTTAGGGTTGCTGCCCTACAGTCCTTGGGTTGTCGCCCTACAGTTTTTGGGTTGTTGCCCGACAGTTTTTGGGTTGTTGCCCGAATATTGTCATACTGTGCTGATTTCAGCATGACATAAATGCCAAACACAGAGTGTTTTGCTATATATAGCGGCATTTCAGGGTGTATAGTGTTACAGTGACCCTTATCACCACAGTGACATTAGGGTGTTACTTGGTATCAGTAACACTAAATTATGTCAAATTAAAGCAGTATGAACATTTTTCAAAGAAATTGAAGCAAAACTGCATTTAATATATCACTGTATATCACGTGGTATTTAGGAGGTATGTTACACCCCTGTAACTGTACACGTGATTTAAAGGGTGTTACAGGGTGTTACAAGTGCTGTACTATTTTGAGCATATTTTTCAATAGCTAATAAAATGGAGTAACGAAAAAAATGAAACCCAAATTTTCATTTTGAAATCATACGTGTGAGTTTTTCACGTATTTAGTTACAGCAACTATGTACACCCCTAGGTGTTACACACCTGATATTTAGGGTGTTACATGAGATATGACTGTGCACATAATGTTTTTCAGATACCTTAATAGGTATAAAATGATAATCCGTGAAAAAATGGAGTCCGAATTTCAATTTTGAAATCTCCCGCAATGGGTTTTTACCCATTTTCACTGATTCTGGCCATTATATATATATTTGTCATATATAACACCCACGGTGTGTGTAATGTGCAACTTACAGAACTCATGCAACTTATCTCACTTTTGCACATGGTATTTTTCATGGCATAATAGTGAAGATATCTGATGGTCAACATGTGTGGTTACACACACATATGGGTTTTGCTGATTGAAACCCATGGAAGTTATGGTCCACTTCCCAATATATATATTAGGTGTATCAACTTTAAGTGAGTCAGTCACTTAAGTGATAACTTGTCAGTAACCTATCATCTACTTGGGCATATGGCGGTGCACTGAAAGAGTATCAAGTGATATCTTTAGTTTCCAAGTAGATTCAGACAAAGCTTGATAAATAAATCAAAGCAGTGTCACACACACATGTGTGTGTGTGTGTTGTCTATAACAACCTCTATCAGATGTCAATGTGATTTACTGATCTGAAAGAGTTACATGCAATTGAACTGATCAATACTGTATCAATTGTCAGAATGCAATGTAGAAGTTGTTGTTGCTCCAGCAATAGTGTGTGGGACGCATGGACAATGCTCAGCAGTGACCAGCTGCTATTTGAGCATTGTATACTGCCTTCGGGTCTGGAGATATCTCCATCCAGCCCTACAGCATGTTGGTTGATCCTGTCCCATATCTATCGCCATCACTTGACATCCAGCTCGCACATGTGTTAGCTGGATGGTACTATGTATTATGTGTTGATATGATATTTGACCATTACACTTATGAGCCAGTGTATTGTCAACTTACATAGTAGTGTCAGTGACTTGATTATTACACTTATGAATCAGTGTAATGTCATTATACTTAATGATGTAAGTGTTACAACAATACATAAGTTGCAGTGACTAATGTATGCAGTGACTTATGTAAGGTACTTTCTGATTGAGTACACTATGTGTGTGTGTGGGATTTGTGCTACTACACACACTTGTATATAGGTAATTACTGATTTATTACACTATACCAAGTTGATCTATCACATAGGATGATCTGTATACCACTAACAGCATGTATCTAACATGATGTATATCAAGTTAGTTAGTGACTGTAATCCTGCATATCTCATCTGCAGTGATGAGTTGCTTGGGTCTATTTCACACATGGTTCCGGTGAGCATTCCTTTCAGTGATCCACAATAGAACAGTATACCCATCCCAGATCCTGCGTCAGGGTATACTGAGCTAATTATTGCGTTAAGACCATGAAGAGGCACCTTACACCATGTGGGTTCATTTATAGTTTACATGCACAGCAGGTATGCTATGTGCAATGTCTGATGCATTGGTATTGGGGAAAAAATCGGAGATGAAATCGAAGATTCCCCCTCTTTTGAAAAATCGGGAAAAAATTCAGTGCTTTTAACAGTGCGTTTTTGACGCCCATATCGTAGGCTGTACTACGTATGCTGTATTAATATTCTATGAATTGAAGCCATTGTGTATCAAATGCATATATAAATTAGGTCCTCATTCATGACAATTCCAGGATTGCTTGAAGGGATTCAGAAAATGCAGTGCTTTAACAGTGCGTTTTTAACAGTGCGTTTTTGACGCCCATATCGTAGGCTGTACTACGTATGCTGTATTAATATTCTATGAATTGAAGCCATTGTGTATCAAATGCATATATAATTTAGGTCCTCATTCATGGCAATTCCAGGATTGCTTGAACGGATTCAGAAAATTCAGTGCTTTAACAGTGCGTTTTTAACAGTGCGTTTTTGACGCCCAAATCGTAGGCTGTACTACGTATGCTGTATCCATATTATATGAATTGAAGCCATTGTGTCAGCCATGTGACTACGTGACACAGCGCATACTTTACAAATCACTTCCCACTGCGTCAATAATATAATTCAGGTCATCAGTGGATAATGAAAAATATAAACAGGAATAAATTGATTATTTGATTTATATCAAAAAGCACGCAACGTGACGCTCACGTCGTTCAAGTGTCGTGAACAGTGAACAATGCCGTTGTGACCATTGAACAGTGTGCTGTCAATAACCCTTACGCCGGAAGCGATCTTATGAATAGATATTGCGCAACAAAATGGGCCGAGATTTATATAACGTGAATTCAGAAACAGTGAATGCTATCCATACACGTGGCATAGAAATCCTTTGCTTCTGCCCCAACTTAGTTGTCCATATTTATATGGATGCATTGTGGCATCGTTAAAAACAGTAATCACTATATTTCTTTTTTAAGACCGAAGGTCGATCGTTGGGGGATCGGGACATAAAAGTAGTAGCCCAATCATTCGTTTTATAGCATTTCTGCCGGCTGCTATTCAATACAAACCATAAATAGAGAAGGGTGTCACTGTATGCTGTATCCATATTATATGAATTGAAGCCCGAGTGTATTGTAAATAAAAATTGAAACGTACCCAGCGTGCGGTAGAAATGAGTAAGGTCACCCATAAATGACTGCGTTAATAATATAATTCAGGAGGGGGGAGGGGGGTCTCATGGAGCTCCCAAATGAATGCCCCCCGCCCCCCAAGATAGAGATGGATAGACCAACACCGAGACGAATAAACGGGGTCACGTTAAGTATTTGTTTTTTGGAAAACAGAACGGGGGGCGGGAGGGAAGAGGGGGGGGATGGATGAAATTCAGTCCGTTAACGCAAAGTGGGGAGGGGGGTTGGGGGGGTGTGGGTTGGGGGGGGGTATTGGGTTGTTTTCAAAGTTTTAGTTTATACGTTCATCGTTCACGAAGATTGGGGATTATTTTTTCCCCACCTGTACGTTTACGTACTCCCTATATGAGACCATACATGCCAGCTGCTATCGTGGTCAAGCTGGTTTATGCATGCCAGCTGCTATCGTGATCAAGCTGGCTGCATAAATGTATGCACATGTCATTGTATAACAAAGTGAAAATCAAACTGCATGATATAGTTGCACAGTATAATAATGCATGGTACATCTTGCTGCATGCACTTGGTATATACTGAATGATTAGTATATACTGCAAGTGTGTGTGTGGTGTTGTATGTATGTAAGTACTGCACACTCATGTGATATTGCTGCACAGAATCCACTTCATCTGATGTCATACTGAGTGTGTGTGTGTGTGTGTGTGTGTGTGTGGTATAATTATACACACTGCATATGGTACACACTCATGATTGCAAACTTGTATGTGAATCTGACAGTGAATGAATAAACACCATCTCATATGTGCAAGCATCACAGACTTCGTATAGCATGCTGCATATTATACCATCATCGCGCGTCAGCTGTTCATGATAAATCTAGCAGATATGTACATATCCTGTCAAGGTAAATCATGATGCGCGCAGACGAGTGATTTTTGCAACCATTTGAAATGACGATATTTTGATGACGAGATCAGTGTACGCTTCAAAACTGCACTGAGCGATATAGTGCTAATGGGCGATTTATTTCGACTTTGATGAATCGCTGATATGCGCGCTGCGAATGGTGAACATATCTCTGTCGCAGTATGTACGGCATATGATACGAATGCCATTTTGCGTACGGAACATACCCTGATGACGATTTGTGCATCCGCGCATCATTATATCGCATCTCGTACAATTTTGCGAATGATAGCAGCGCATATGTGCGATTTGCATGCTGTATGCACACCTTGTCGCGCTGTTATCACTGACGGCGTATGTACGAACAAATGCGATTGCGACGATGTCTCCTCGCGCACTGATTTCGCTGTTTATTCCGCAGCGGTCGATATTATGCGAGATATGTCGATATATGTGCGACTGCGGCGCCTGTATGATATACGCGATCCGCGAACCTGCACACACAAAATTCAATATCTCTACTGCCGCACTCACACTTGATGCGTCCTCGTTCGTCGCCTTGACGAGTGAAAGAATACCACTCTTAGGGCTTCGCTAGCAAGCGAAACGATATATGATGTATGGCGAGGCTATTATTGAACGTTAATAGCTCACGCAGCGTATGCGTGGGTATGAGTGCAGTGCTTCTCCAGAAGTGCTCTGCTGTAGCTCAATGCTACCTCATATTACTCCAATGCCCCGCATCTCTCAGATGCTACCACAATTGGGTTGTGAACCCGAGGCATTGGGTGAACAACATGTATCGGCTGAACGAATAAGCCATGTGATACTCGCATGCTTGTTCAGTTCATGCTTAAAGCGAAGATGAGTCTTCTCCGAACACTTTCGTTTCTTCAAGACTTCATCTTGCTTTGCCATCTCGATGCCACAACCTGGCCTCTCGATGACAGGTGTCACTCAAGGTGAGTGGATGACAGATGGTATGACTGTATATATCATAGTCGACCGTACTGACGACTGTCTGTCATTATAATATATGACATGACACGACATGACATGACATGCCATGGTATGACATGTATGGCAGGTATGACACGTATGACATGTATGCCACATATGTCATCGGTCATAACCCTGACAGGTGCGGCGGCATCGGCATCCGCCGTGCCGGCCCCTGCTATGCCTGTCTCGCAGGTGGAGGATGTGGAGCCCGCGCCACCTCAATCGGCACGGGTGACCACCACGGCGGCGACGGGCGGTGAGTTCGAGGGATTCGTGCAGACCGTCAATCACGCCGCCGTCCAGCCGTCTGACCTGACCGGCCACGACACCGACGATTACGAAGACTTCGCCGACGGCAACTTCGCGGTTACGTGGAGCCGCGGGCTCCATCCGTTTCGGCTAATCATGCTTCGGGGCCCGCGGCCAATGGGCTCGCACGGGTCTGTTGCTCAGCGGACCTACGGCTGTGGCAAGCCACCCTGGGGCTTTCCTGACACGGCCGGGCCGTGGGGATTCCCATTCCTACTTTCCCTCACTCTCTGCATTTTAATCATGGGAGTGGGGGCCGCCGCCGTCTCGGCGGCCAACGACATCGACTCGGTGCAGGCATCGGGTCGGGCTGCTCCGCGGCCTGTGCTGTGCAGGGGAGATCTTTGTGTTATCACCGAGTTGGATCCCGTCACTCTGGGTGCAGTACTGGACTCCCTGGGTGTCGCAGCTATGACTCACCGTCTGCCTGGCCCACTGGAGGACAATGCTGCACACTACTACCGCGGACATTGTGGTGACGGTGCTCCTCTGTCCTTTGACCCCGAGTAGCTCCGGCTCTGGTTCTGGCAGTACACCACTTTTCTGGTGGTGTGCTGAGATGTGCTTTGACCTCAACATGGTCTTCAATCTGGTTTATGCTTTTACTTTGACATCTACAATTATTTTTCTGGTTTGCTAGCTCATTACTTTTCAGTAGTTTAGCGGGAGATCCTTGCCCGTGAGTTTCTGCACTTGTGCTAGCTAGAGGGTTCCAATTTGTGTATCATAATTGCACAACGTTGGATTAGCAGTTAGGTATGCCAGCCTGGCTCCTGCCTTAACTAATCTTGCTTTATTTTACTCTCCTAGACGATCACCACCCACAGTGCTGCAAAAGGGCCCATATTGGGACATGTCCCACTATGTGTCAAAGTGTCCCAATATGTGTCCCTACTGTCCCAATATGTGTCAAAGTGTCCCAGTATGTGCCTCGATCGTTCCAGAACATGACTCGACTATTCCACGTGCGAATACTATCTACGTGGCATTAATTTTACAGAGAGTGTATCAAAACCTTCGACAGCTCGGTTCCATAGCCATTTAACAATCGGTTATGTCACGAAAATATATATTCTCAAGTCTATAAAACGGGTGACAAATAAAAAAAATAGAATATACGGAATTTCGCAGGGAATAGGGCGGGAGAGGGGACATGAGGGGGGCTTAAAATTGAATTTAAAAATCAAAATCGTGGGAGGACACCCCCTCCACCACATGTCCCCCCCTCCCCTCTCTCCCCCTCCCCCCCCGCCGAGAGATGGGTGGTGGTGAGGGGGGATAAAGGAGGGGGTGAGGGGGTGGGTGAGGGGTGAGGGGTGAGGTGACGGGGTTCACGATTTGAATTTTTAAACCTTTAGGACCCCCCTCCCCCCCCCTCCCCCATGCACCCACACTCTACCCCGCCCCGCCCTGACCTATCCCCGAGAAATTATTCCTCACATTCTATTTTTGCTTATTTGTCAATCGGTTTATAGATTCCCCCTTGAGAATATTTCCCCCTGCCATAACCGATTTTTAAATGTCTATGGAACCGAGCTGTCGAAGATTGCGCCGCCTTTGCATTTCCCCGCCTTTCGCATTTTATGTCGGATGAATAGCAATTTCGATACACTTTCTGTCGAATCAATGCCACGTAGATAGTATTCGCACGTGGAACAGTCGATTTATGTTTTGGAACGATCGAGGCACATATTGGGACACTTTGACACACATTGGCCCAATATGTGTCGAAATGTCCCAATATGTGTCAAAGTGTCCCAATATGTGTCAAAGTGTCCCAATATGTGTCAAAATGTCCCAATATGTGTCCAAGTGTCCCAATGTGTGTCCAAGTGTCCCAATATGTGTCCAAGTGTCCCAATACGATGTGTTCAAGTGTCCCAATACGATGTGTCCAAGTGTCCCAATATGTGTCGGACACATATTGGGACATGTCCCAATATGGGCCCTTTTGCCACAGTGCTGGGGTGGTGTGCTGGAATCTGTATAGGCAGTCCTGACCGGGAGTCCCGGTGCAGGCCCCTATGCCAGATCCCTAGGCCAACTCTGGAACGCTGACTGATTTGTAGGTTCGTACTGTGACACTCACCGTGTCACAGGTAGGCTAGACTCCGAGACCGTCCGAGACCGTTCCGGGTATATCTAGCTTAGGGTTTATTTATCTTGATGAGAGGGACTTTCTGATATCTAGTGAACTAGGATATTCCAGTACTTGTTTCGAGACTTTGCTCAGGCAGATTTGGGATTCGACGTTGCCCACTACTACGGCATGGCTCTACATGAGCACGGGCCTCTGGACGTGGAGCACTACTGCGATCAATGACACCGTTGTCACAATCACTACCTCTGGACGGAATCGAGTCAGGGGTCAAGGGCCTGCCTGTCAGGGCTGCCTGCTAGGTCCCAGATACCAAGATCTCGACACAGACTGCTCACCCTTGCTTTGTATCAGAATGACACAGTGGAATCTCTGTTCTGGACAAGAGCCGTTGGCATTTTTGCTATCTGTTGAACATTCCATCTGCACACCTCCTTCACTCCGGAGGTGGTGTGTTAGGTTTAGCCCAGGCAGCCCTCCCGAGAGTCTCGGTGTAGGCCCCTGGCTAGACCCCTAGTCCGTACTGACTCGGGTACCGCTGCCCGTGTGTGTCAGTGTTGTGTCACATGCCGTTAGGTTCCGTTCGAGACTTCGCGCCTAGGTTATAGGATTTAGTATTCTATCTATCTTCACACTTATCAATATTCTGAATACAATCAACCTTATTTCGGCTCACTCCGAATATTAATACCGGTTTAGGTATATTCACTATCCGGTCACCACCTTCTGGGACAGCATGTCAGAATCGGTGACTGGTAGGTAGATAATGTGCAGCGACTCAAGATGACCCGCGAACCTCTACGTACGTGTGCCACATTCAAACGACTCGTGAAAACCTTGGAAATCCGCGAAAAAGCGTTTATTTATAGCCACGAAAGCCCTGATTATGATCCTGTAATAATAACAACAATAAAACATTTACGTCGATGGGAAAGGCAAAGCCCTCGGGACGAGCAAGAAGAGTCTATTCCCCACATACATAACAGTTTGCAAGAGCAGGAAAACATCCCACAAAGCGTGGAAGCAAGACGAGCGGCGCGACACTAGCATCCTGTACTATTTAATGGGTGTCTCAAACGCGGTTCTCTCGTGTTCCACATCATGGGCATGTGCTCACATCAAATATCGATTCTCCATCGATTTATCCGAAGTGATAAGTAATAATGACAATGAACAATGGGCATGCTTCAAACGGCCTAATAGAACATTGGGTAGTTTCAGCACATCAGATTTGAGTTGTGGATTGGATGTGGAAGTGGTCGTATGTGAAAAATTGCTAGATATACAGGGCCGATATATATCTATTTGTCGTTATACCCCAATATAGGGTTTCGATATCAGAACGGTCGGATTGATAAGATTAAAAGAGATAAACAGATACCTGACTTTAAGTTCAGGGATTAGGTTTCGGCCTACGAGTGACGGTCACCCAGGCTACTCTAGGATGAGGCAGGTGACATATTTTAGGTGTCACTGTGCCAAATCCAGCACACCACCCAGTGTGGGGACCAAACTAGGTAGCCGAAACAGCAAACAAATGCCTACCGAGAGGCAGAAAAGTCAGTGCTAGTGGGTCAGGAGGCACTGTGCTCATACTGGCCAGGCCCCCTCTCCCGAACAGGCAGTGCAGCAGCTGTGCTACTACTTTCTACTGCCGAATTCTGATACACTGAAAACCCGAAACAGAGCCCATCTTGGGGCAACCTGTACCTACAGCATCTCAAACTGAAGGCAGGTCAATCTCAATCACGTCAGCACTAGCCACTTCCACAGCGCCCGGGAGAGCCGGTACCACTGTCACAGCGCCCAGGAGAGCTGGTACCACTGTTCATCGAAACACAACCGGTGTTTGCACTGTCATAGGATCCGTGCGGTGGAGCAAATTTCGAAAGCTCCGATGTTGCCGTTGTCAATCTCGTCCTGTGTGACCTGTCGATCTCCGCGGCCGAGTACCACCCCGCCAGCCGCCAACACTCGAACGGTGGGATAGCTGCGGGTGATCGCACATCAGCACCACCGAATTCGTCGCCGGTGTGTCCCGGTCCCGCCGAGAAATCATGCGTGGGGCAATTTTGGGTAGAACCCAAACCTCGATCGTCGATTGTAGGTGTGCGCAAGGCTGTCGTCGGCGCCAGAAGTATCCCCGGCAGTCCGTGAACGACACCACCGACCGGTGGAGCCGTCTCGGCGCCCATGCCAACACCACCGAAGGCTGAAGCGGCCGACGGCCCAGCAGTGGCACACACGATGAAGAGCATGCAAACTGTGAGCGACGTCAGGGTAGAGTACCCAAAGCCCAACGGCGGTCTGCCGCAGCCCAGAGCCTGCCGCGGCGGCGGATTACCCTCGTCGTCATCCTCGGACTCCTCCTCAGTCACCGAAACTGAATCAACGGGTGCCACGGGCCCCATGCAATGCATCGCGAGGGGCGGGTCAGGGTTAGTGAGTTCAAGCCGCACCGCAAACTTGTCCATGAAGGACGTGTCTGGCTCGTGGGCGTGCAGCGCGCTGACGGGGTACATGCCCTCGTCGGACACCACCGACTGCGGAGCGGCAGGCGGTGCCGGCGGTGGCGGCCCATCCAGAGCGTTGTCCGGGATCCTGTCGTGGACCTGGAAGTTGTTGACGTGCATGGCACCACCAACCGCGCAGACCCCGAAGCGGGTGTCAGCGGGTTGGCAGCACTCCAGATACTCGTCGATGGCGTGAGTCTCAACGGTGTCGCCCACACAGAAGGAGGCGGCGGAGAGGTCCTCGAGCATTACGGGCTTGCCGCCCGCCAAGAAGCATAGCGCGTCGAAGCGGTCGATGTCGTTGTTGTCGATGGCGTGCTGGAAGGCAGCGGCGTGCGTAGAAGTCGCCCTCCACTTCCTGAACCGCGAAAGAATGCGCCCCAGCAGCTGTCTTCTCCGCACGCGGACCGCCGTGCGGGCAGTCGCGGTGCCAATGCCTAGCCTGCGCCGACGCGCACGTCGAGTGTTGGCAAAGCGGGATCGCCTGTCCAGTCCCACGATGAAACGCCACAAGCTTCGAATTCCCCTGCGAGTAATTCCCCTCCGGGAGCGGAGAGGCCGCGAAGCGGTACTTCAACCCTGCGCGTGGGTTGTGAGGCTTCTCCGCGCGGGGAGTGAAGCCTTTCCCGTTGACCTTGTCGGAGAGAATGCGCACCTCCTTGCGTAACGCGAGGAGGATCTCCATCACGTCGGCGTCCGCGGAAGTGTGTCCGCTCGGCGGGTCGGTAAACCTCGCAGGCAACATGTGGCTGCCAACCGCAGCTGACTTCGGCGAAGCCGTGCCAGCCCGCACGTGAGCCGCATGACACTCGCGGGCCCACTGCTGAATGGTCAACAGGGACGCCGCCGCCCGCTGGTCGTGCAGCAGGAGCCGCGACACCACAGGCCTGTAGTAGTCGGCGTCCATGGCCTGGATGAACTGCCCTTTGACGTCGTCCTCGTCCAGGGTGTTCTTGCGCTTTGCGGCGGCGAGCGCGGCGTTGAAGTCCATGATCGAGTCGTTGGGGTCCATGCCGTAGCCCAGTTCAACTGCCAGCAAGTCCGACGTCCCCTGAAAGGGTGCGTCGGCATGAAGCAGTTTACGTGCAAACTCGAGCAGAACACGTTTCCCATCCGCGGGAAACGTCTGAGCAAAGCTCTCCAACCAGTCCGAAGCAGGACTGGAAGGATGCACGAGGAGCTCAAGAGTGGAGAAGAGGAGCTGATTGCTCTCCTCTCGCACCGTGATGTTGGCGTCGTCGAGTATAAAGAGGTCGTCCAGCTGCTCGTCCTCGGCCACGAAAGCTTCGCGAAGAGCAGCCACCATGCAGGTAAAGATGACGTGCACGTTCTTCTCGTTGCCATGGAATCGCTCGTCCTTCATACCGAAGCACTTCTTGGCGACAAATTTGGCGGCCTTCTCGTCGTGCCTGGTGCGGATCAGGGTACGGACAGCTGCCACGAATGCCGCAGGGGCTCCAGACGCTGGAGCGACGGTCGCCGTCGGAGTCCCTGGAGTGGCCGCATGTCGGGCAGCAGCTTGGTCGAAAATAGTCGCTAGGTTCCTCCTCCGCAGAGGAGCGCTCGAAGTTGATCTGGTGGTAACCATGATGAAATGACAGTAGGGGTGGAGCAAGCGGGTGTGATCGGGAAGCGGTCGCGGTGGTGGCGGCCAAGAGGTGGTGGTCGTCGAGAGCGTAAACTTGCGGATAAGGACGAAGAACTCGATGAAGTCGTGTGGACTTAAAGGATTCCCGGGTACCGCAAACGGTGTGATATCGACCAGAAGTACGGCAAAATCCAGCCAACGTAAAATCAACTCGCAAAACGCCCAAGTGCACCGTCCGCGAAGCCGCTCAATCAACCAAGCTGCCTAGGCCATACCACTGAACCGCGTGTGCCTCCCTAGCGACCGCTCACTCCATCCCAAGCGTCGGCGTTTAGCCACTCATAGTAGAAGTAGTGTAAAAGCGATGGTGCGAACCAAAACCTGCTAGATATACAGGGCCGATATATATCTATTTGTCGTTATACCCCAATATAGGGTTTCGATATCAGAACGGTCGGATTGATAAGATTAAAAGAGATAAACAGATACCTGACTTTAAGTTCAGGGATTAGGTTTCGGCGTACGAGTGACGGTCACCCAGACTACTCTAGGATGAGGCAGGTGACATATTTTAGGTGTCACTGTGCCAAATCCAGCAAAAATTGTACTTATTGCAGCCATTTCTTTTGTTCAACGTCGCCGCGAATCACGAGTTGAATTGCAATGAACGGCACCTATATGACGCATTTGAAAGTAGCACCGTCGAATTATTTCTAGCGTGTAAGGGGTGTGCAGTGTGAGAACGAGCATCCGGCCCGGAACCATGATCATAATTGGTTAAGGAAATGTTATCGCTTGAATGCTTCTCGTAGGATACAATAATGTACCACCATCGCTCAAAGCGACATTCATTACTTTGACGATATGACGAGACATATACATTTCTTAAAACATCACACTCTACCTTCGTTGCAAGGTAAACCTCATATAGGCATATCAAGGGTGATGCCAAGCGAGAAGGTAGTTGCCACAGCAACAAGGTGCCTCCGACTTTTTGTTGGGACACCAAAACATCCCAGATGAAACGTTGATGAGTGCTTTCGGTGAAGCTAACTCTGAAGAGGACGAAACTCTAAAAGGAATGATTTGTGTCAAAATCACTTAACTGCTATTCCATGCTGTAAACTTGCAAGAACAGGGAAAACAGAGATCCTCACGTTCGTTGACCCAAAAGGTACCAGCTCTAGTTCTTCCATATCGGCTTCGGAGTGCACAGGGCTTGGAGGAGGAGGCTGTGGCACTCCATTCGTTGCATTCCAGGTCGCCACACGGCGCCCCTTACCTATGATCCTCACTGCCGGAGTGGCGGTTGCAGAAAAAGGATAAGTCGTAGGAGGGGGTCCCAACACCTCAAAGTGTAAGGACTTATCAGGCGCTGCTGGGTCTACCAGTAGTCCGTAATTCCAAGGTGAGGACGCAGTAACCTTGTGGGTAGCGCATGTGGAGGCACCAGCTATTGGTACAGTGGAAACGTTCTCTTTAGGTCGAAGTGCAAATGTAATTGGGCCGCGGTGTACTTCCACTGCGCCCGGCGCCGTGGAGTGATCTTGCCAAAACTTCAGGTGGATGCGGTTGTGGAAAGTGACTTCCAACGTCAGGTTATATTTGTCACCCGGGAGCGCAAGATCGAACAGAACACAAGCTGGAGCAAACTGAACAGATCCAAGCAACTGTATCGTTGCGCCATCGGTCCAACAAGGAATGCGGACTTTAACTTTTTTGTATTCTAAAGTAGTACGGTTGACCTGGATGTTGCTTTTGTCACTAAAAGGGTAGCTGCCGATCAGCTCAACAGTAGTCTCTCCGAGGCCAGAAAGGGAGGTGAAAGAAGGGACAAACGTGGACACGACCAGCGCCTCCTCCTCTCGGACTGCATGAATAACCGATCCGGCAAACTTTGGCCAACCTTGATGCACATTTGCACTGCAGCAGAAAAAGAGGCTGTATTCGTATGCACCTCTATCCGCGGTGATCTGATTTGAGCTGTGATGATACACGTTTGCAGACACATCAGGATACAGAGCTGCAGGGAGGGAGTTGAAGGCGAGGCGCTCGAGTCGATCCATGAAAGTGACGTTCGCAGTTATTTCCCAAGCAACTCGCATGCTGTACATCGTCTCTACCACTGAGCAGGTTTCAGTGCCACGGGAAGGAGTGTTATTGCCATTCATCATCTCATCAGCGAAGTACATTCCGTCAGACATGTGGGCGTAGTAGTCCGCCCACTGGAGGGCAACCCAGGAGTTGTTCAAATCTGATGGTTTTCCAGAGACGCGCCACCACAGTGGCCCGGTCTTCATCGCTTCTCCAACGTCCACACCATGATGCATAAGGTGCTGCGCCCCGCTAGCCCCGCTGTCATCGTGCCATGGTGCAAACGGATCTCCGTGGCGATACCATTGTTCCCAGTTTGTCAGGTTCGCGACAGTGGCCTGAGTGCGGATCATTCGCATTAAGTCCCATAGCATGCTCAAAGCCGTTTGAGGCACCACGGAAGAAGGCTGGTCAAGAAGCCACTGAATGCCAACCAGAGCTTCAGAGTAACGCCCAAATGCCCACCTTCCCTTTGCCAGCGGCGGCCTGCCCTCCTTCAGATGCCTATAGAACGTCGAGTGGTGTTGTATTAGTGCGGTCACAATTTCTTCATATTGTGTTGAGTCGGCTTCCGCGAGGGACTCAAACGCCTCTACTGCTAGGTACGCACTCCAGTATTCCTCTGCCGCATATGGCTCACCGGAATGGACTGGCGGACCGAGCCATCCTTCGCTATAGCTCATATTTTTTGCTTTCATGAGAATGTACTTGCAGTACTTGTCGCGCACTGAATTAAGATTTTCGTCGTCCACCAAATAAGACAGAGGAACCAGTCCTTTCAAATAGTATGGGATGTACTGGAAAACGTTGTTTGTAGCGTTGTTTGTGGCGTTGCCGCCCACCCAGACGGAGTTATTGAAATATGGCCAAAACCAGGGGAGGTCTCCAGACAAGCCTTTTGCCTGTAACAACAACTCTTCCTGCAGCCAACCGCGCGGGCGAGTGGCACCAACCTTGAGTCTCGAAAGCCGAGGGGGGATGAGTGTCCCATCATTTGAAGGAATATCATTGCTCGAGAGGCGTGGAGCCCAATTTGACCATCGAGACAAAGGTAGAGATGCTGTCGCTGAGCAGAATAAACGCGATATGCTTAAAACAATGGTAAGCTTGGTCAAGTGCGACTTGTGGTGAACGAGAATACGCATTTCTACACGTTTACGTCTGACGTTGAAACCTGCACCAGCAGTGCTGGTGCGAAGAGTTGAGGTGTCGACGTTTCGAAAACAATATCTTAAGCTTGGCTTCCGTTCGTGGTAACTCTGATATACAACTCAACAAATATATTCTAAATAGCAGCAGGAGAATATATCACTGTATTATATCCCCCTTGATTAACAGTGTCAACACCTGCGTCAGAGATACTTTACTACATAACTTTTACTTTATCATATCAGATGAAGAGGTATAAAGGTGTCACGCTACGGGTGACACGAGGTAGATAAGATGTCCGTCGTTGGCTGGGTTGACAATAATAAGAATGCGCACGTTCGGTTGGCCAACTTGTGATATTTTCAGATCGTAAACATCGGAAGGTCCGAAGACATTTCTGGCGTGGGGAGCGACGAAGGAATATCTCTAGGATGTCGGCTTTTTTATATGGACTGTCGGATTCGGGAAATTACCCCTGTTAAAAATGAACGGACCAGTTTAAGTTTGTGCAGCTCTAGCGGGCGGGGCATTCGGGTGACACTGTCACTCACTCGTCACTGTATCTGTCGTGTGTCATGTCACACACCGACACTGCACTGCACTGTGACAGTCCACAGTGGAACAGTTAGTTGACAGTATCGAGTATGAGTATTCTGTAATAATCTACTCGGTGACACTGTACTGTACAGTATTGATGATGAGGAACTCTGCTCTCTCCGGTATTAAAGTGCGTCCTCGTGGACTCACTTCACAAGCATTGTGCTGCGGGATGCCTCATCGGTGCAGTGGTCCTCTCAGCTTTGGGACACTGTATGGAAACACGAGCCAGCAGTCGAACTAAGGGGAGTGCTTCTGAAAGCTCCTCGCGGAAGCGCCCCCGTAGTCCTAACCCTTCGCCGGAAACAAACGCACCAACGTCGAAAAGGTCTGCAGCATCAGCGTCTGCTAAGGCTTCTTCGACTCCGAAGCGCGGGTCAGCCTCTCGAGCTGCTACCCCTGCACCAGCAGCACCTACACCTACACCTGCAAGCGCAGCGCCTGAGCCACCGTCACCTGATACAGAGAACGAAATGGAGCGTCGTGACCGCTACTCCCCTGAGGATCATGAAATGGATGATGAAAACGACGTACGTCTTGAAACCGAAACCTTCGCTAAATATCTTGTACTGTCTTTGGACTTTCGCGCACCTTATTGTTTTCTGTGCAAGTTTCTTTCCTTTTTTTACACATTGGACGACTTATCTTGTGCAGGATGAGCACGGGTCTGCGTCCCTTTCTCGTAACCTTGCGTCTGCAAGCAGGTGTGTTCAACTCCTCAGGTTTTCAAGGCGTTTAGTTTTGGCCTCTCGTGCTCCGGGTCATATATTCGCTTGTAATTTTTGCGATATATATGTCTGCGTTGCTCGGGTAATGAAAGTTTGTGAACGCACGTTCAGAACGCGGGGGGTTCTACCACCCTGTACGATGGGATAGGAGATCCTCCAACTCTAACGAGAGCCTTTGTGTGACAGCGCCTTACATGGACTTCTTCGTAAGTTGGGAGCTGGACTTGATGACCTGCTTCCCAGTGCTTCCTTAGCGCACTCTCGCTTAAAGGTTGCTTCCTGTTCTCTCGGATAGATATTGCCCTGTCATTCCGCGGCACGTGTTTCCTTGCGCCTTTAAGAGTGAGTCTCAGGAATACAAACTAGCTGCAGACGCTAAAAAAAACAGTATTCCTTCTGGTTTGACAACGTCTTACCGACGGTTTGGAGACCCTAGACAGGGGCAACCGCTCGTTGTAGCAGTCGTGTCCTCGTATGCAAAACAGAAGCATAACCGAGTTGTGTGAGATATGTGATTTTTGACACGTTTCTCCCTTTTTGCGGCGTGATCAAAAAATTATAAGAAGTCTGCAGCCTTTTCGCCATGGAGCTATATGCGATCTGTACTTTGCTCCGCTAATTTAGATCCAGTATTGAAGATAATATTTTTTGAGCGCGATCAAGCTGTGAGGTCTCTTCTCCTGTTTCTTTAGCTTTTGATAACGTGTGCACGAGTTTCAAAGTGCAAACTTCGAAACAGTGACAAGAAACTTCAAAGCGCGTGAAACACTTTGCAACTCGAAGAGAAAATTAGAGTCCGGACTGGCAAGTTGTGTTTTTATGCGGTGTTGAAAGCTCCCCCCAAAAGCAAGGCCGAAACATATGTTTTTAAGGCTTCAGTTGGCACATTCCCTTTCTTACAGAAGCTTTACTGCGTCGTATGGCCTTTGTTGCGCCGTATGCGCTCTTATATCGAAAACCTAGTGCCTAGCAGTATGCGGACACCTTCCATGGTTGGGCCTAACAAGACGGATATTTGCTTCTGGAAGCTTCTGAAAGACTGTACAATGTGCAGGGGATATTTGCTGGTTTGCGAGCTGAAGGCGATGAAGGGCGGCAACTTGAGGCCCTCTCTGCTCTGGTGCGTATGTACGTGCAAATAAAGCTGTTTTTCGGATAGAGTGGCTTTCCTTGGTGCGTGAGTTGATTAGTGGCTTCCCAGCATAAAACGATTTGACGGCCGGGTGGGTGTGCGTGTATGGTTGGGTTTATGGATGCGTTCGTGATTGCAGTGCGAGCTCCTCTCTATCGCGACGGAAGAGTCACTTAGCACTTTCTCTGTTGACTCGTTTGTACCTCTGTTGGTTGGCTTGCTCAATGCGGAGCATAACCCGGATATGATGTTACTTGCGGCACGAGCCCTTACACACCTTGCGGATGTCATGCCCTCGTCTTCGGCGGCCATCGTTCACTATGGTGCTGTGCCGTGCTTCTGTGCTCGTCTGCTGACCATCGAATACATTGACTTGGCTGAACAGTCCCTTCAAGCGCTCGAAAAACTTTCGCACGAGCACCCAGTTCCTTGCTTGCGGGCTGGAGGCTTAATGGCAGTATTATCCTATCTCGACTTCTTTGCGACCGGTGTTCAAAGGGTCGCCGTCACAACTGCAGCAAATATGTGTCGACAGCTTCCTGCGGACGCTGGGGATCTTGTTGTTGAGTCGGTTCCAATCTTGACCAATCTCCTTCAGTATCCGGATGCAAAGGTACACACTACGTCCGCTATCGTTGTTTACCCTGCGAGCGTGTGCGACTGCTCATTGTCTTCTTGCAAGCATGCTATCTTCGTGCAACTTTTTGTTGACGGTGCTCGCCATCTTTCCGTTTTTGCAGTTGGTCGAGCAAGCTTGCATCTGCCTATCCCGTATTTCAGAAGGTTTCACCGGTTCACCTGAACGTATTACTCTGCTGTGTTCTCACGGTACGTTACCCTGCTTTCCTCCGCCTGAAAGTATCGTTTCGTTTTTGTACTTCAGTTCTGGAACCTGACGCCCTTCTGAACGCAGGCCTAATCGAGCAAGCGGCCCGGCTTGTATCCTCTTCCAACTCAAACCCTTTGAGCGTTTCAACGTACACTTGTATGATTCGACTCATGAGGACTTGCTCGGCGGCTTCTGCTGACGTTGCCGAGAGTCTATTGAGACTGGACATCACATCCACCGTTCGCGACGCTTTATCTTCCTCTGGGCTCTTGGCCACCACTCCGACATCGCCCGCGTCGCACATGCGCTCCTCTGACCAGCTATTTGAGGTGCTATCGCTGGTTAACGAACTTCTACCTTCCATGCCAGATACCTCTGCCTATGCTGCCTCTCCAATGCCTGCTCTGGCTCTGAGCACGACACCAGTTCGCTCTTCCCCCCGCTCCCAGCTCAGTTCTGAAGCTAGCGCAGATGCGTCCGCTGCTGCGAGCGCTGTTGAAGTGACGGGCGCCTCTCCGGCCGGCGAAAACCAGCGTGAGCTGTCGCTTAAGCAGAATCCGAAGCTCCTTCAGAAGTACGGAGAAGATTTGTTGGCCTTATTATGTCAGGTGAGCTTGTTCACGTATGAGGCTTGGTCCCTTCATCCTTGAACGTTGAACGCTCTGCCCCTCGAGCAAGCGCCCAGATGGGTTGGCTCTCACGGCCCTCAAGCGATCTAGCTGTTGTTTGCCCGCATCCTTTACCTGAACGCTGTTTTCACTGCGATGTGTGGTGCCTTCAGGTCTACAGCGTGAGCACGAGTGCCGCTGTACGCCACAAGTGCTTGTCTTCGATCAGTAAAGTTATTTACTTTTCTCCTCCGGACATGCTTCAAGCACTTCTGATGGATATTCCCATATCAAGGTGCGTGCCAGCCGTTTGGTGAGCTTCGACGTTTGTATTCCTCAACTGCAATTAACACGTTTCCGCCTTCCGAGTGGTAACTCGGAGTGCGAAAGTTGTCACCGCATCCCTATCACTTGTGTGCGACACGTGTGCGACTTTCGTAGAGTTCGAAGTGTTCATTAGGGGTCGTCACGTGTGGATCAAGCCTTCAAGTCCTCCTTTTCCTTTATCGGGAGGTGTTTACTTGCGTTTTGATACTGTGCCTTAGTAAGAGCACCTCGTGCCTGTGCTGCGCAGCTTCCTGGCGGGGCTCCTCGGGAGTAGGGAGTCCACCGTGGCACTCTCAGCACTGCAGATAGCGGAGGTTCTCATGGCTCGCCTGCCGGTCATTTTTTCGAAGTTCTTTCTTAAGGAGGGAGTGGTTCATGCCATCGACCAGCTTGCCTCGGCGACCGTAGGTGGCTCTGCTGGAAAGCCTCCCCGCTCCTCTGGCAGCCGACGTACGATACGCAGCAAGTCTGCTACAGAGGCCGCTGAAGGAGGTGGAACACCAGCCCCTTCCTCCGCGAGTCCTGCAGGGACAGACGGTGGCACTGAGACACCTGCCGCTCAGGCCCCGCCGTCCTCGCCACACACCCCTCGAAGCAGTGGTCTCCGGTCCACTGTTGTGGCTCGCGCTGAAAACTTCCGGCGTGTGTACCTGAACGATTTAGACAGCAATGCCCGTGGGGGAGTGACCGAGGGGCTTGCCAAGCTGCAGCACTTCGCCGCCGCCCTTGCTCAGGAGGAAAGTGCTGAAGGGCGCAGAGAGACGTTGGCCAGCTTTCTTGCGGTGCTGAACGACGGTGAGGGGATCTCCACCTTCGAATTTGTCGGAAGTGGCACCGCTGCCGCGCTTTGTGAGTTTCTCACCGAAGCTGGGAAAGATGAAGACGTGGAGTCGGGTCTGGACCGTCTGCGCTTGTTCTGGGAGGTGGTCTCCACTCCTGCTGGCGCGAACAGTCCGCCTCTCGTGCATCTTATGCGCAAACTTCAGGATGCACTCTCGTCCCTGGAGCGCTTCCCGGTGCTGCTCAGCCAGGGTCCCCGCAGCACGAGCACCAGCCTCGGAGGCCAGTTGGCTGCGCTGACGCAGCCTTTCAAGCTGCGGCTCTGCCGGAGGAGCGGGGAGCGGGGCTTGCGAGACTACTCCTCGAACATCGTGCTGATCGAGCCGCTCGCAACGTTAGGCGCGGTGGAGGACTTCCTGTGGCCTCGAGTCAAGCGCAGCTCCTCGAGCGCGGCGCTGGGAGCCTCGGCGAAGAGTGGGGGGGGCTCCGGAAGCAAGGCGTCAGGGGAGAGCTCGGCTGGCGGAGGCCCTGAAGCCGCAGAAGCGAGTGCGTCTGCGCCCACGACTCGTTCAAAGGCTGCGGCAGCGTCTGGAGCACGTAACGGTAAAGGAGCATCCAATGCGAAAAACCTGGCGAAGGAGGGGGAGGCAGGTGCTAAAGGCAAAGGGAAGCTGGAGCCGGCGTCTCCCCCGGAGCAAGGCGGCAGCAAACGGCCTGACTCTGCGCAGCGCCTGACCCGGGCGTCTGCCTCGAAGAGCAAGCAACAGCGTGAAGCAGCTGCGGGTGACAAGGACGAGGGCGTCGAGCAAGATGCTGAAGAGCTCTCCAACACAGGGGCCGATAAGCCTGCTTTGGATGACGATGTTGAGGAGGAGGACGAGGATATGCTTGACGAGGACGAGGACGAGGACGGCGTCTATGGAGACGACGTGCCACTTCCCTGCGGAGACCGTGTGCATGATGTGCAGCTTGGTGATAGTGCTGAGAGTGCTGAAGGGTCTCCGCCTTCCCCTGCGAGTAGCCCAGCCAGCTCCGTGCCGAGCCCGAGTGGGTCTCAAGCCGGAGAGAGAGGAAGTGCCCCAGCGCCGAGTTCAGCGGGGTCTGGAGCTGCAGGCCCAGGCTCACCCCCAAGGTTCGCCGATGCAGCCTCTCGCGGTCCCTCGCATCCCGCTAGCGGTCAGGCCAGCAGCAGTGGAACTGAACGGCGGACTGCCGCCGCTGCCGCTGCCGCTGCCGCTGCCGCCGCAACCCCACGCCTCGTGTTTTCTTTGGAAGGGCTGCAGTTGCAGCCTGGCACGACCATCTTTCAGGCCATCCAGCAGCAAGCCGCTTTACAAGAGGAGGGTGAAGAGGGGCGCGACGACGAGGAGCTCGAGGAGGGTGACGAAAGCAACAATGGTAGGGGACGCAGGCTGTGGGACGAGGTGTACACGGTGGAATACCGGCGCTACAAGGATGCTGATAAAGTCAGCACTGGGTCGGAAGTCTCCGTAGGACAAAGTGTTTCTGTTTCTCAAGTTAAGAATAGCACTTCAAACACGGAAGCCAGCAAAGAGCTGCCATCCTGGGCATCAGCTCTCTCTGCAACAAAGAGCTGCGAGCTGCCTTCCGACTTGGCTGTCCCGGAAGGGATGCAAGACGTGCTGATGCTGATGAGCCTTCTGGAGACCCTGAATCGCCTCGGATCGCGTCTGCGCCTGCTCCACGCCTCCCCTGATATCGCGCCACAAGCGAGCCAGGTTTTGAAGCTGGACCAGTTTCTGAATAGCAAGCTCACGTCGAAGCTCTCCCGCCAGTTGCAAGATGTCCTCACTCTCTGCAGCGGGGGCCTTCCTGCTTGGTGCCGACAGCTGACCGTGAACTGCCCCTTCCTGTTTCCTTTCGAGTGCCGTCGACAGTACTTCTACTGCACAGCTTTCGGGTTGTCCCGTGCACTCCAACGGCTTCAGCAGCAACAAAGCCAAGGAGCGTCCTCTGATTCACGTAGCGAGCGGGAGTCCAGGGAGCTCAGAGTGGGACGGCTGCAACGGCAGAAGGTGCGCACGCAGGCTACTCTCGTCGTGTTCCTCACCGCCCGGCGAAGCCATGTGAGGTGGCGGGATTTGCGGTTCCTGTGCCGCTGCGAGACGATGTTGTGCGCAGCTGCCGCCTTAGACAAGAGCTGAGAGAGAGATGAGGCGCCAAGTGAATTTAGTCGTTGTGCACCGCTTGCAGGTTCGTGTTGCTCGCACACGTATTCTGGAGTCCTCCGCGAAAGTGATGGAGCTCTACTGCTCTCACAAGGCTGTGTTGGAGGTGGAGTACTTTGGAGAGGTGGGTACGGGGCTCGGTCCCACTCTGGAGTTCTACACGCTGGTCAGCCAAGAGCTTCAGAAGCGATCGCTTGATATCTGGCGCTCCGAGGGCGACAAGGCTGAGATTGACGACGATCTTCAGGAGTCTGAGTTCGTGAATGCTCCTCAAGGATTATTCCCCGCGCCCATCCCCTCCACAAAGTCAGGCCCAGACGTAGATCAGAAGATTGAACGCTTCAGGTGAGAATGCCGGTTGATGATGAAGGAGGATTCCTCCGGCTTGCCTGAAACAGCATATTCCCACGAATTTTTGGCTTGCTGTCCCCTCTTGCCCAGGCCACCAGTCTTGAAAAAACCTGAGGATATGAGCAAAACTCGTGCCCTATTTTGCTAAAAGGTATTCCTAGTTTTCAGTTTAATTTTGCTAATTTTGCTGAGGTTTCGCAGGCTGCTAGGACGTATTATGGGCAAGGCGCTGCAAGATGGACGGTTGCTCGATCTGCCTTTGTCCTCTGCCTTCTACAAGACTATGCTTGGAAAGCCATTGGATCTCTATGACGTCCGGAAGTGCGTCTCCTCAACTGCTCATCTTTTGTTTGAGTTGATCCTTTTTGAAATATTTGTTGGTGCTGAGTTACCCAAGATTCCAGCGACCACATATGCTCTGTACAGCACTTACCTCAGTCCCTCTCCCGCAGGTTCGATCCCATGCTCGGCGGGACTTTGGAAGAGTTTGACTCTCTATGCAGGCAAAAACGAGCTTTAGAGGCCCAGGGTGCTGACTTTGCTGATATCGATGCCCTTACTTTCAGGGAGTGTCAGGTGCGTGGCTGTGCTTCCCAATAACCCATATCTGGTCAACCCGATGTGTAACTAAGAGCTTCGGTGCATTGTTATCAGGTGGATGCACTTGGATTTGACTTCACGTTGCCGGGCTATCCGGACTACAAGTTGAGTGGTGCCGATGCGGATACAAACGTCAGGTATTGCAGGAACTTGTGCACAGATGACTGGTTTCTTTCCTTTTTGTGAGGGGAGCAGGCTCAAGCCTGAATGTGAGGCTTTCTTGTTCCAGAGCTTTGTAAGTCTATCATTTAAGGACGGTTCCTTTTTTGCAGTATTTGGAATCTGGAACTGTACAAAGACGGTATTGTGGAGGCAACTGTACATACCGGAATCCAGCGGCAGCTCGACGCTTTCCGTTCTGGTTTCCATCAGGTATGAAAAAGCTTATTTGCAATGGCACGTGTGGAAAGAGGGCGTGTAACTAGTATGGTTGCTCAAGAATGCTGCGGTGGTTTTCACAGGTATTCCCGCTGCACTCGTTGCAAGCTTTCACTGAAGATGAATTGGAGGTATTGCTCTGCGGCTGCGGTAACAATTGGACCATGGAAGAACTCATGGAGAATATCAAATTCGATCACGGCTACACCTCCTCCAGCATGCCAGTGCAACAGCTGCTTCAGCTACTTGTTGAACTGAATGCAGAAGATCAGCGCTTGTTCCTGCGCTTTGTCACTGGTGCCCCGCGGCTGCCTCCTGGTGGGCTTGCAGCACTGAATCCAAAGCTCACAATTGTACGCAAACATCCAAGCAGCTCGCTCTCTGGGGGCTCACCTGTACCAGGCTCCTCTCCAGTGGCAGGTTCGGCTGCAAGCCTGTTGGGCACCACTGCAGCTGACAATGACTTGCCTTCGGTGATGACCTGTGCCAACTATCTGAAGCTTCCTCCATACTCGTGCATGGCAGTTCTTAGGGAACGGGTCTTGTATGCAATCAGGGAGGGAAGTGGCTCATTTGATCTATCCTAAGAGCCTATGTGCCAATACAGCATCACAAAGGTTTGTGGTGTTGGGCTACAATGGCAGAAAGCAGTAAGGAAGATCCTGAATTGAGCATACCTAATGTGATACCCAAAATTCCTGCTCATTGCAAAGAGCAACATGTGGAGTATGTTCTGAAATACCAGTGTATATTCATTATAACACTATGCGAGTTTTGTAATACACGAGTCTTTTTCAACCTCAATTTATTTGACATATTATGAACAAGAGTTCGGGGAACTGTCTACTGATTTGCCAAATTCTCTGTCAGCAGTATATGAGTACCCGGGACAAGTAGAGTACATGTAAATGTATAATCAGATCTTCAACATATGAGAACCAGTGGCAATGGTGTAAGCAGTCACAATTTGATTCAACGGATGTTGCAATCACATTTGTTGTGGACAGTATCATAACAGTATTTCAATAAGATGCCGATTGGCAGTTTTGCCATTCACATACTACGAGGGAGAGGGCATATCTGTACATTTGTATGGAATGCTAATATTACGATATTGTGTGTTAACTTATTTTCGATTGCATTATGGAATGCTGATACTTCGTTGGTATGGGCTATCTTGAGCTGTACTATTCCATGACGGAATGAATCCCGACCATCATGGCAACCTCAATGTTTGCTATTGCAGGAGTCCTATGATTCTGATATAGCATGGTCGGCAAAGTCCGAGGATATAGCATGGTCGGCGAAGACCGAGGAAAGATCTCGCCAGGGACAAGCCCCAGTCGAGCTGCTACTTTTTGGGTGAGGAAATACATTTCAACAGCAAGATCGGCAAAGACCGAAAGCGGTGGGGTCGCACAAGAGACAGGAACATAATTACAATAACAACTAGCAAACTCAAATGCACAAGGATGCGGGTTAGACAGCCAGTGTCCAGCGCACTTTTACCGAAATTCAAACGCGACGCTTGCGCCACCGAGGGTAACTAAGGCCCAACCCGGGTAATCAGTCAGACTAGCATACAGTACCGTGCTTACATTATTAATTTTAAAACTTGAAATAGGCGTCAACAAAGTCTTGAGAAAGGCTTGTTTATATATGCGAATCCGGACAGTTTGGATCCCGATGCAAAAGTAAATAAGGTTTCAAAATTAAATCATTCGAATCCACGAATCTTCGACAAGTATCAAATCAACAATAATCAAATAATAAAGGTAGCCTTGGGCACCAACAGGGAGGAAGAAATCGAAAACATCGTGACCTCCTGGTGGGAAGACACGAGGGACCTCCCGCACGCAGCGGACAGGCCCGAGGAGTTCTGCAAGCTGGGACTCCCAGAGGCGGCCACCTACATCGAAGAACACGGTGGGAAGGTGGAGCACCAGATCCTCCGCCACGTACGGCCAATCACTGGCTGTGACCTTGCACCTGAGGAGACCAACAAGCACGGACTTCCTCTACAGGGTTCCCCACAAATAAAAATCACCAACCTCCGGGAAACGCAGAGGTACACCCTCCTCTATCTGCGATATCTAGCCGACGTCATAAGACGCGCGCTAGAACTGGGGGAGGACGCCAAGATATTCAACGTCGAGCATACACAGCTCTGGACGGATCGTGAAGGCAAGGTCGTACAGATCGACCTTGCCTTCAGGAAGAGGCCAATAGCACTATTTGTCCTCTTCAACACCAACTTTCTGGTCCCTATGACCGTTGTGGACGACCAGTGGGTCGACATCGAACCACAACGAGTCATCCCAAGGGTGTATGTGTGGTCCCCGTACAGACAGCCCACGGGGACACTGCGCTCGAGAACAGTCCAGGTGTCATCTCCCCAACTACGGGGGGTGACGGTGGTACAAGCAGCCGTCATCCTGGGCAACTTGGTCACCCAACAAGGGTGGGACGGCAGCGCGGCCATCGCCAGCATCAGAAAGGGGGCACGAGACGAGACGCCTGCCGACAACAACATCAGGGAGGTGCTATTCCTCGTCTCACACGACCAGTACCTGGCCGAACTTCTCATCAAGGACAAGCGCCTGGACTTCGGCTTCCCAACAAGAAAGGGACTGCTGCCAACGGCAGCGGATAAGCAGGCGCTGAGCCTGCGAGAGATAGCTGTAATCGACTACAGCCAACAACTATTCGTGGGGCACCGTACCAGGATAGTCGGTGCCATCACCAAGAAACTCTCCGAGCTGGCTCCACAGTACAAGCAGCCACCGTACGGCGAGGACGCCTACATCGTGTTCGAGAAACATCTCGGGACACCGAGGTGGGCCCCCTCAGACAGCAAGGTGGAGTCGCTAGTACTGCAGTGGAAGCGAAACAGCAACGACACAATAAACTTTTACGCCATCCTAACGGAGTCTGCGTACGACCTGCTGGTGTCAGCCGGCAGCTCCATCACAGTCGACGTCCATCTTAACGACGACGAGGACACCGGCGAGAAAGTCTTCATCCCGGTGAAGGTAGAGGTTGGGCGCTGGAGCCTCATGGGTTCCAAGTCCAGGAACAATCAGGCGGCACCCTCCCGACACCAGCACCAGGAGGGCTCGTCTGACGAGAGAACACTGAGAGCGACGAGTGAGGCTGCCATCCTCAACATGCAGAAAACAACCGAGGAGTGCCTGAAGAGGGTACAACAAGCATCCACTCTGGCCCCACCGATATCGTCAACGACTCCGGAGACCAAGAGCCTGCTGTCCCACATCGGGAACGAGTTGGAGCTCCTCAACCAAAAAGCGGCGGCTGCGGCTGCACGCACCGAGGACATCGAGGCCACAGCAGCTGACAGACACAAAGACATCACCACGGGAATCAGGGACTTTCACTCTACTTACAAGGGCACAGGACAAGCTATGGTTGACACGCTGGTAAGCCTCACCAACCGCCTCACCAAAGCCCCTGAGGAAGACAGACAGGAAGCCAGCTCGGAAGGGGGTACGAAGAGGTGGGCGGCGAAGAGCGCCGACACATCCTCCAAGGAGGAGGGCAGCACTCAGCCCAAGCTGCTTGAGAGGCTCCAGTACGTGGCCACGGACCCACCTGAAGTCCGGAAGGCCAAATACGACCAGTTCATGGCAGACCGCGAGGCAGCCCGTGGAGAGACGCCCTACGGGGGAATCCCCTACAGGGGACGCCCACAGCCCAAGGAGGGCCAATCTGACAGGAGCACGGGTCTGGGTGTAAAGAAGAAGGTCATCACGAAGATACCCAGAAAGCAGCCCAAGCCGACAGAGCCCCCGGCCAAGAAGGCCAGAGGACAAGAGACCCCAGCAGACATACCCATGGGGGTCCCGGCCTCTGGACAGCTAAACACAAGGAGGACCACCCGTCTGTCTGCGAAGGTAACGCTGACCACACCCGGACCTGCACTCCTGACACACAATCGGAGAGAAGCATACTCACTGAGCACGGGGGGGGGCCTGCTGCAACAGAGATCCATGAGCAGCGAAAGCAGCCCATAAGTGTCCGCAAAAGCCAGGACCCTCTGCATAAGGTGCTCACAACAAAACCCACACCTCTGTCTGAACTGGCAATCGCTGCACCACGAGGTACCCGGACACCCAACATGAACGGGGGGTGCCATCAAACAGGGGGAAGACACGCCACCGAGACCCTGGAAGAGGGTAGGCTATTTAATTTAGAATATTTTTCATAATTTTAGAATAACCCATTTTCATCGTTAATTTAGAATAATTTTTCTTGATGTCATCCGGCTATGACCGGTGCATGCATCCATGACGCTGTACTGTTCCTGTTGAGCTATGCCTATCGCCATGCCATGCGAAATATTACACTGAAGGGTTGTCTTGCCGTGATGTCCATATGTCCGAATGGAACCAAAAACCGTTCGATTTTAATCGAACGGTTTTTGGTTCCATTCGGAAAGATTCACGGCCGTGAATCTAAAAGTCACGGCCGTGAATAACGACTCTTTACGCATAATGACTTTTATTATTTGCCATCTTTGCCACAATAGACACTCACGGCGTGTTCTGCTTGAAAAAAAGTAAGTAACTTGAAGCCTTGAGCTTCAAGTTACTGAAAGATATGTATCTTGGCAGTATGTGTGCCAAGTTTCGTGCTCTAGGACGCACGGGAAGCCCTCGGCTGTTTGGCATCTTTGGGTTTGGGTGTCACGTTCGAACCCAAACCCAAAACATCTGCCTTAGAAATAAATTGCACGTTTCGCGCACAAGTAACTTGAAGCCTTGAGCTTCTGGTAACTTAAATATATGTATCTTGGCAGTATTCGTGCCAAGTTTCGTGCTCTAGGACGCACGGGAAGCCCTCGGCTGTTTGGCATCTTTGGGTTTGGGTGTCACGTTCGAACCCAAACCCAAAGGCAAAGGCATAGGACAGTTTCGTAGATTCTGTCCCGATGCCTTTGCAACCTCGCTTGCTAACTCATATTACAATGAATATTCAACATTCAAGCGTTGGATACCCCACGCCAACGGGAAGCGCTCGGCTGATTTGTTATTTGGGTATGCGCACCCAAATGACAAAAAACGCATCTTTGAAACTCGTTAGTTTCAAAGATGCGTGGCCGATGCCTTCGTGCTTATGTGTGTTGATCCATATGAAATATTCCATGGAATAAATGTGAATATCCCGCACAAACGGGAAGCGCTCGGCCGTTTTGTAAAATTAGGGTGCACCCAAAATACAAAACGCATCTTTGAAACTCGGAAGTTTCAAAGATGCTTGCCGGTCGCGTGCAGCGGTAAAAGGCAAGTCAAAGGGTTTAGGATATAGAAGAAGTACTGGGGCCTTCTTAAAGCTTTTCGGAGGCTTCCTCATGATGGCAAGCGGGAACGAGAGCGTTTGACCTGTGTGCACATTATTTGAACACGAGTCGTGAAAAGGACCACCGGTCATAGCCGGATGACATCAAGAAAACTTATTCTAAATTAATGATGAAAACGGGTTATTCTAAAATTATGAAAACTTATTCTATATTAATTATTTTTCCCTGGAAGAGGTGGAGACACCGTCAGCAAGCCATGCTAGCACAAGGGACAGAGGAGACACAGAAAGTGACAATCCTAGACTAGACAGCCTAGTAACGGTAATATTAATAATGTGCCACTCCATTCATATGATGCCCTGCCATGCCGATACACTCCACAAGAGGCCTGAGGCACGAACTCATGCTGAACAGCACAACCACCCGGCATGGAAACTGAGCTTGGGCCCGAACCTAAAGTACCCCTGTGTGGCACACCCCACCCACCTTAAAACACATAACAAGGTAGGGGCACCAGATGAAACACCCCCACACTGCTACCATAGCAACTATAATAAACTAACAGTGGAAAGCAACCGAAAAGCAAGGAACAACATGCACCCAGGCATGTTCGAAATATACAATTACAGCAGGGACACTCTAAGCTTCCCCAATACGATATGCATATGCCTTTCCCGACTCGCTAACTCTGATAGCAACCGGTGCCTACCAGGGACTACGGTAAAGCCCCGCTGCAATTACACACCTCAGCAAAGACGCACGCAGTACATTACAAGCGATAACAAAAGCACACTCTCACTCAGTGAATTAACAAGGCACCCCTGCAATATACAGGCGAACCCTACCGAAACCCTACCAAATAAGGCTGCAAATGACTTCACACAGGCCTATATAATGATAGGGAAGGCAAAAAACTTTGGGGAATGGCTCAGAAGGACGGGAGAGTGCCACACACAAAATATTAGGACAAACTGCCAACATTCGACCACAAGCGAATTCCTAAAATTGCTCTACGTAAAAACATGCTTTTTCGGAAAACATGGCCGAACACCCCGAAACTGCTGCACAACTAAGGGTGTGCACATAAAAAACGGGGCCCACTCCAAAAAAAAGCATTAGGGGTGCTACAATGTGTAGTTTAGGGCGATGTAACGCTGTAACCACAAACCCAGCAAGCAGTGAACACAAATATGCCCCTCAGCAAAGGCTCACGCCGTACATTACAAGTGATAACAAAAGCACACTCTTGCTCAGTGAATTAACACGGCACCCCTGCAATATACAGGCGAACCCTACCGAAACCCTACCAAATAAGGCTGCAACTGACTTCACACAGGCCTCTATAATGATAGAGAAGGCAAAAAATTTTGGAGAATGGCTCAGAAGGACAGAAGAGTGCCACACACAAAATATTGGGACAAACTGCCAACACGCGACCACAAGCGAATTCCTAAAAATGCTCTACGTAAAAACATGCTTTTTCGGAAAACATGGCCGAACACCCCAAAACTGCTGCACAACTACGGGTATGCACATAAAAAAATGGGGCCCACTCCAAAAAGAGCATTAGGGGTGCTACACTATTTAGTTTAGGGCGATGTAACGCCGTAACCACACACTCAGCACAGATGCAAACAGAGACACACTGCACGGGAGGTTCACGACACGATGTTACCACGATGCAGCAAAATACTGCGCTGGCCATAACCCCGATACTCATTACGCTGATAACCATGCGCATGCTGAGAAGGAAAACACCCGAACGCACAGGGGGAACAAGAAGCACTGAACGCAACGACACAACGTGCAGCCGCAGAGCTAGGAGAAAAGTAACCGCGATAAGGAACGCAGCGAAACGATGGACACAGCCACCCCATGGCTACAAGCTACTCAGAATAATTTACCGTAACGGCAAACCCATGTTCATTAGAACACGGAAGCCAGAATACGCAGTAACGGCGATAAAGGAAGGCACCCCAACAAAAGGCGGGCCGCTGATGAAAAAGGTGGAGCAACGGATGAGGCAACGAAACCGTTACTGGAAGGCAAACATGACAGGAGGAGGAAGCCAGAACCACACGGAAAGGTACCCGTTTGATACCACCACTCAAGGACTATTCGAGAGGAAGGGACGGATAAACATGTTCCAAATGCAACAAGCCCACTTACTATATGAGAATGACCCAATGCCACCCCTGGTGATAGCCACGATGCGGGAAACACTTAAACCAGAAAACAGCAGCGGGCCACACACCACGAAGGCACTACGACTACTCAAGAACTCCCAAAGCTTCTCCATACAGGTATGTGATGGCAAGCATTGGAGGGTGGTGCTGGCCGGACCAGACAAACGAAACAACACGCTGAAGCTCTGGGTATATGACTCATCAAATGGGAGAACCAACGCAACTCAGCGCAACACCCAAAGACTAACGGCGGAATTAACCAACTGGGCAGAACACCTGACCAGGGCGCTAAGCAGGAAAGTGACTGTGGAGCTGATGAATATAGGCAACCAAAGTGCACAAGACCATTATAGCTGTGGGGCGTGGGCCCTAATGGCCACCAAAGCGTGGATGCACTACCAGTGAGAAAACATGCCCAGAGGGGCACTGGCCCACCCACTTCAATGAGGCGGTCAGCAAATGGGGACCCACTAACAGAACGGCGATAGATGCCTACAGAAAATCCATACAACAACTCGTAAAAGAGAAGATGGCTATTGACGAGGGGCAAAGGCAAGCGCAGACAGACAACCAGCAAGGGACGGAAGCCCAAAGACCCAGAGATGACCCGAACACAGGCCCGGAAGTCGGGGGATATGCACCACACACCCACGAGGGGAAACGCATAAGTGATATGAAACAACAAGGCCTATGGGAATGGCTCCATAGACTAGTCCCCGCAACGCCACCGAGTGACGACGGTAACACACCTGATGAACAACAACCACCGGAAACCCACCAGGACGAAGAGGAAGGGGGGGAGGAAGATGAACCAACAGCACAATGGGAGCAGTTTGAGGCCACGCAACCAGAAGCACCAGGGACAAGCAAGAACCCCCAAGAACACCAACCCCAGCGGAACCAACAAAAATGGACATAGGGGAAGACCGCCTACACATGCTCACGTGGAACGTGGCAGGGCAAAGCGATGCGTGTCTTGACCTGGCCGAAGTCGTCAGAAAGAGAAGCCAAAACCAACAGAGCCTGCAGGTGATTGTACTCACGGAGGTAAAACATGCACACGACAATGTGATGAGAAGGTTCAGAGACATGCAATACACTGCAATAGGCACCAAAACCGAAGCACAAAGGACAGAGGACACTGCAGAACATACAGTGAAAGGAGGGGTAGCAATACTCCTCGGCAACCCCTGCAGCCACGCACATAACCACCATATTGTCCCCGCAAGGCACCTTGAGGGGTACCTCCTACACGTCGTACTGCACCTGCCAGGAGGGGTGATGTACCACGTGCTAGGCATTTACAACCCGCCAGGAGCAGAGGAGTGGAGAACTAGGGACAAAGTACTCAAGTACACAACTAACCTGCTCCGAAAAACCGAGGACAATGCGAATGAGCATGTGGTTATAGGTGGGGACCTCAATGCAAGCAGCACCAGCACAGGCAAGGGAGTGACAAAAATCGACAAACAATGGATGAAACTCGCGGGGGAGCTGGACCTCCACAATATAGGCCCGCCAGTTAATACCACACTGAACTGGGCGGAAAACAGAAACATTGACAGATGGCTGGCACCAAGGAACAAAAAGGCGCAATACGAGACGGGGGGCACCGCGCACACCTCACTCAGCACCACACGAGTGACCATGAGATGGTGAGCCTCGCGACCCTTCGGTTGGATAGCATAGGCACCCACGAACCGTACGTGGACCTCGACCCCCAACCAGGACATATAAAACTGGACACGCCCCTGAGCAAAACACACAGGGAAACACTCCAAAGTGTCCTCCTTAAAACACACGACCATGCCGGAACCGCTGAGCTAAAACGCATAACGGAAATGGCCACCCAATGCAGGGAGGAGGGCAACAGGCAGGTAGCGCACGCTACCATAGACAGAGCGGGGGAAACCGTGCTAAACATACTCACTCGGGCAAACAAACGTGCACTACAAGACGAGGAGCTGCCAACCAGGATAGTTGGAGGCTCCTCCGACCGAGGGGCAAAAGAACTGCTAATGAGCAAAAAGGATAGGAAAGAAAGGGATGCTGCGATACTCAGGATGAGGATGCACAAGCAAACCAAACGACACCTACGAAACCTTCAAACGGAACACTCAACCCTCCAAAGCCTGAAGGAAGGGGAGATGAAAGGCCCGACGGACAGGGACAATGCAGATGCGAAGGAATGGGTGTCGTGGCTCACTGAGGAGGCCAAAAAAGAAAGGTCGGCGGCGCACAAAATAGTCACACAGCACTGGAAACGAGCCAAGCAAAGGCACAACGACAAAACGGTAAAGGAATACTGGAACAACCAAAAGAGATACCACAAAAGGATATACGCCAAAGCGCAGGAAACAGGCCATGCCCCCACGGCAAACATTCAGGCCCTGCAGGACAGAGAGGGCAACCTGGCTGTAGGCCATGGGAACATTGCAAACGCCCTAGCGGACCACATGGCCCACTCAGCACCATACAGGATGGAGCACCGTAGCCTGCCAGACCTGAAACCCCCACCATGGGAGGACCCAACCCATAGGGAACGCCTCATAAAAGCACCAAGACCAGACCCCACGGGACTGGACCTCACAATAAGCCGACAGGGCTACAGCAAGGCAGTACATACCCTAAATAACAACAAAGCACCAGGCCCCACCAGGACCCCGAATGAAATTCTCAAATACATGCCAGAGGACTTCCATGACGCATTACACGCGCTCATGCTGGAAATGTGGAATAGCAAGCATGTCCCCCTCGTGTGGAAAAAGGGGACGTTCTGCTTCCACCACAAGAAAGGAGATGTAACCCTGCAGCAAAACTACCGGCCTATAGCCCTACTTGAGGGAGTGTTCAAGCTGTACACCTCGCAAATAGCGAACATGCTCTCCACATTCTGCGAAACGCAAGGAATACTAGCCCAGGCGCAGGAAGGCTCAAGGGAAAAAAGGAACACACTCCGACAACTCACCAGGGTAACCAATGCGATAGAGGACGCTAATGTCTCAGGACGGGAACTGCATGGTCTGTACGTGGACTTCGAAAATGCGTACGGCTCGGTGGACCACAGCAAACTACTAAACACGATGCAATACCTTGGAATACCCGACGAACTCACACAAGTGGTGCGAGATGTCCTGGGCACACAAAGCCACGACACCATGTCAATGTACACCAGGGTAGGTGGAGAAACCTCCCACAAAACGGTGCAGGTGCAAAGAGGACTCCTCCAGGGGGACAGCATGAGCCCCCTCCTCTTCATAATATACCAGGAACCGCTGTTAAGATGGCTAGAGGTAGGGGACCATGGATACCAACACAAGTACGCAGCGGAACAGGAAAGACTGGGGCCTCTCAGAACAACAGCAGGAGCATTCGTCGATGACTTGCTCATACTGTGCCCCACGATTTTCCACATGAGAGCCCAGCTGCACAAATTACAGGCATTCTCACAGTGGAGCGAACTCAAAATTAACCTCACCAAGTCGGCCATAACCGGTATAAAAAATGGGGTTTCCATACCCGAACAACTCCATAAAGACCTCAAAATGACGGGGGTGGACGGTAAACTAAGCCACTTCAAGATACTCAAACCGGAAGACACATACAAATACCTGGGGGTGCTACTGGCATTCACCGGCAGGTGGGACAAGGAGAAGGAAGCAGCCAAGGAAGAAATGAACCATAGAATACAAGCCCTACTGCGCTCCCCGCTAACGCCGGACCAAAAAGAATACTCTCTCCACTCAGCGATACTGGGAAGTTCAGGTATGGACTGCACCTAGGACTTTATACAGCGGGCGAAATAGATGACTTCGACAAAATAATAGGTGGGGCCACAAAGAACATACAAGGTCTGCCCCGCAACGGAACGCCAAACATTTTCACCACACAGGAAAAGGAAAGGTTCGGCCTGGGCATGGTGCCACTCCAAGCAGTCTACGCCCAGTCGATTTGGAGCGGACTACTGGAGGCCATTCATAGTGAAGAGGACAGAGGAGCAGTACGGGGCCCAGCGTGGAGGCAAATAAACCTGAAGTCAAGACTCAGAATGTCCCACGTCAGCAGGTCCACCAGAGGACTGGTGGAATATCACTGCACCACACGCATGAATTGCACAGACATTGACAAACTCTGGGGGGGGGCACCAGACAAAACACAACACACTGAGAAAACTCAATGCCCTACTCAGATACAACATTACGCCCCAGGGGACGGAGGGGATGCTCAGACAACTCCAAACCCCAGCACCAAAGATAATGGAGCAGCTGAAAGGGGCGACCAGAAGAAAGTCTGACAAAGAGATGGAAGGAACCACAAGAAAAACGAAAGCAGGCAAAATAATTGATGGGGACCTACCGGCGCCTCCAGACTGGCAGGCGATGTGCACAGACCAAACCGCCAAGCTCACAGTACCCAAGGGCACGCCAACTGCGATAAATTTCACAACGTGCCTCAAACTATTCACACACTTCCCAGACCTAGCGTTCCTTACTACCCGAGATGGCCAACACGCGATTAGCCAGGTGAACGTCAGGGAACAATGCACAGATGCAACCCTCAACACAGACCGCAGTGCCATAGCAAAAGGCCTGGTACACCTATACCCATACCTGTGCGAAGCCCAACCGAGAGACATAGCGAAGCCGGGGGACTTTTATGACAGCCTCACAAACCGGCGGCTGAAGCAACAATACAGGAGCATGCCCAGTGAGGGGCCGCTGGACCCCCACACAATGCGAACCAACCTCCCGCGCCTCAACCCGGAACAGCTACGGGTTAAAATGACGGAATGGGAGGCGAGGCTGGTCCCCAGAGAAGAGATTCACAGGCAACTCTCCCTACACCCGCTTACAAGGATTAACGAGACAGAAACCACCAGTCAAACGTGGGGGGAGGAGCAGGAGGTCCCACAAGACCTCCACGCACGCCCACAAACTAAGTGGATAGATGAGATAGACCCCATGGCAGAAAAAATGGAGACAGATTGCTTCGAGAAAGGCCAAACAATAGACAAGCCGAAGGAAATTGTGGCAATGAGGACCCTACTCATTGACCCAACGGACCCCCACTCCCAGGTGACGCAATATAGAACCCAGTGGAGGCACTCAGAAGGGGATGACTCCTACTCGTGGAGTACAAGGGAAACCATAACTGACTACTTGAAACTTGCCAAGCGACGGGGCCAAAGCGCGATCACCTTCCCAACCCTGAAAAGAAGACTGCGAGCCAGGGGCTCCCAGGTGACCCACCCCAAAGGTCTCAGAGAAATATTGGCTGGAAGGCCGCACCTGGGGCAGGCCTGGCCCACACTACATGCAGGAAACCTCACCCTGGACCCGACAGAAACCAACCCAGAGCAGGACATTGCGGACAATAGAGAACACCACTGCCAACTACGGCTGGAGGGGGAACTCGCCCACAGCTACCACAGAAATGGGAAGTACATAGGCACCCTCACGAAAGAAAAGCTCCTCAGGCTACATCCACGAAAGGTACACCCAGGCAGTGAGTACCACACACCACCAAACTCCGCACCAACGCACACTGCGCATTGAAATGTGGGAGGACCATAAGATACAGGTCTCCACATTTAAGGAGGAAATAGGGCACCTCCTTATTAGGTACTCAAGCAAAGAAGAAAAGGAGGAACGAAAAAAGAACCTACAAAACCACTGGACATTCCCTGCCCAAATGCAAAGGGCACTACAACAGGCATTCGGAATTACCACAGAACTATTTGCCTCACCCCTCAATGTTCACCACAACACCACGACGTACTACGCAAAGTATGACAGAGACAAGGTGTTCGGGGCCAGAGGCTCAGCCTGGACGACGAACTGGATGAAATTGGGGGCCTACCAGTTCAACCCAGAATACACGCCACAGGACCTCAAAAAGGCACTGGACTTTGCCATCGCGGCCACAATCACGCAAGACCCGGTGTTCGGGGTCGGAGTATACCCGACATGTGAGAAAACCCCATACAGGAAACTATACAACGCACACGCAGGGCACTTAGTACACGAACTATTCGAAATACCACAAGGCAAATTCATATTCCTGCCCCCTGACCACTGGATGGGTGCCACCCACCAGCAAGCGAAACAGTGCAACTGGAACCTCAGGGTACTGATTGTTGCCAACAAAGCAGGGTGGCAGGCCCACTGCGGGGACCCAGATGCTGCCGCGGATTGCATAAGGAAGGCACTCACAACCTGCCCGCAGAGCAAGGTCCGCACGACCACAGCCGTCAGACAGCCAATGAGGGAGGCGAACCTGCACGACACGAACCAACCAAACCAAGAAAGACGCACCCTCAGTGTGGACTGTGTGGTGGACACAAGACCATGGCAGCGATACGAACTCCCAGAGATTAAGACAAAGGACATGACGAATGCAATGGGAAGAATGTGCAACACAGGGCCACACTTACGGAACGACCTCTGCCCCCAGTGCTACAACGTACAGGCAGAAGTTGAAACCTGGTGGGAGGACAGCCACCTCCATGTGGAAGAAGGACCAGCCAAATGGGAACTCCTCCCCGGAAGCAGGGGAGGTAAATGGGACATACACCCCCCCACCGTACAACAGGTGGTGGAAGCCAACACTTTACACACCAGGCTTACAAGACAGACTGACGCCCAAACGGTATGGGACAAGGTAGCGAGGTCAAAAATTGTCAGATACCCCACTGACTTCTGGCCCGAACACGAACCGGGGGTCCAAGGGAGAAGATGGGAACTGACAAGAGACCGAACAGAGGACCCCAGGAACCTAGCCCCGAGTGACACACCAGCTCAACTGACATACCCCCCCCCTCAAAGGGCACACGAGGCAACCTCGTACCTATACACAGACGGGAGCAAAAGAGAGATTGAAACAGAAGAAGGAGGCAAAGAATGGGCCTCAGGAGCCGCGGTATGGGACCCCAGGTCCGGAGAAGGGGAGGCCCACATGATTCGGTGGGAAGGTGAGGACCAAGAGGTGAACAGAGCCGAGCTTCTTGCCATACAAAAAGCAGTGACGCTCCCGCCGCCACCAAGTGGCAAGGACTCACCATTTGCACGGACAGTGCCAATTCCATTAGACAACTGGAGAACATGAGAACGAAACCCCACAGCATGGAACACCACCGGCAAAGGGACCTCCTGTATGCCATACTGGTCAACATTGAGGCATTGGTAGCAGCGGGGCACACCGTCTCACTACTGAAAGTCAAGGCACACACGGGAATTGCGGGGAACGAAAAAGCCGACGAGGCAGCCAAGCAAGCCTGCACTACAGGGACCCCCACGGAAGCATGGGATAATGACGAAACAATAAAAGTCAAACCCATGGTACCAGACGGGGACTCGGACAGCAGAGAGCTAAAAGGAAAGCTCGCAGTACAAAAATATGTAACTACACTACTCCGTGAACGGCAAGCCCAAGGAAACAGCAGACTTTCAGCAAAAATGACCGAGCTCCAGGGAGAACCCACAACCTGGACCCACCAACTGAAAACAGAGCACATTTTCAGGTGGGAAGCGCACCATGACCAAGCACAACAAACTGAAGAGGAACAAGCGACAATACGGGACCCGATGCCCAACCAGCAGCAACAAGCCGACCAGACCCGAGACGAAGAAGACAGGCAAATAAAGGCCATGATGGAACAAAGGGAGGATGAAGAGATGCTTATTATGCAAGAAACGCAGGAGCAACAAGAATACTGGGAAACAGAGGGCAGAACGGACCTCACCCGAGGAAGCGACCCCAAACCCGCAGAGACACCACCCCAACCCTCTGAAGGGGAAGAAATATTTGAGGAACTCAACGAGCTCGCGGAGAGACTTGAAGTGACCCAAGAGGAACACAATGACGAGGAAATTTTTGGAATGCTCAATGAGCTCATTGAACAGCGGGAAGCGCCTCAAGGGGAGCCGGCAAATGAAAGACAAGCTCACCATGACCGGGTCACGGAGGAGTCCAGAGTCCATGCGATGATAGAGGACCCGATGCCCAGAACAAGATGGAAACAACGAAAGCACGACATGACACACAACAGAACGAAAAACAGGAACGCCCCCTCGGTTCAAGAGGGCAAGGCCACCGAAAACTGGCTAAACGAAACAATGAAGCACCTCAAGGGAGACAAGCCACTACACAAAATAGCGAACGGCTTCTGGAAACGAGCCACCTTTGCGGCACGAAAAACAATACTCAAATGCAGACTGAGAATACTGCCAGCACAAGACTATGAAACGGCAGAAAACTCAGCCGGAGGAAGCGGAAAATGCACCCTGGAAGGATGTGGACACAAAGGGGTGGATTACGCAAAGGGCTTCCTCATGAGAGTCGGGCACGCCCTAGGTGGATGCAACAACCCGCAAATGCGAGGAATGTTCTCGGATAGGGCGGACGCCCACGCAGACGAACTAAAACACATACTTGACCACCATAGGAAAGAAGGGTGCAAAGTCCTCGCCTACACCGGGAAAAAGAGGGACCCAGGGGTTAAGCCAAGGGTACTCCCGAATTACATACTCACCAGAGGACAATGCAGACATGACGGGAAGGACAACCCAGGCAGGAACGATGGGCCCGACACCATACCAAGCTTCGTAGACATAGTCATGATAGAGGGCCTGGAAGACCTGGGGGACGGGTGGGAATGCACGCAACAGGAAGCACCAGCAAGAGTCAAAAACCTACACCTCATTGAGGTGGCCCACACCGACGACGAAAAATGGGGACCCAAGCTCTTGGGAAAATACATGAAATGCGGGCCACTGCTACAACTGCTACGTAGACACGGATTCCGTGCCAAACTCCATGTCTTTGCAGTGGGCAGGACAGGCACGGTGTACAGGCACAACCGAGACATACTCGAGCAACTTGGACTCGATAGAAAAGAGGCCATGCAGGCACTGCAAAGGATACACGACCTGACGGTGAGCTACGCACACGGCACCTACCAGCTATACAGGAGACTCAGACAAGAAAAGCAAGAGGATGAAATAGATGAAAACCACCCAGTGTAAATTGTCCCTTTCAGACCGCCACTTGTGGCGGTCCGGCCCAAAGTAGGGCCGGGGAAATTAATTTACTCATACGCCCGACGGGCGTGGTTTTTTCTTTTTCTTTTTAATCAAATAATACCACATGATTCGTTGCCGAAAGTCGTCAACACCGAACAATCGACAAACTTATAATTAATGCCATCTCGACGACTGCGTGTCTGAGCGACGAACACCGACGAAACAGTCCGAAACATGGGTGATGTCTGACGGCGATGATGAGAGCCTGCTGGTCTACTATATGGATATTGCTGATGTTTCGCGTGACCCCCTTCATGATGCCCTTTGCATTCTAGGCAAACTGTACCCTGCGAAGTGCAGATGTGACACGACCACTCTCGGGGAAATCGTCACCCAGGAGCGTCGCAAGCGGCTCGATAATCGTGGACAAAGCATGCAGTTATTTAGCCTTCGGAGTTGAGGCTGGCGTTATTTATGCAGCTTCGAGCAAGCCTGACGCACTGGTGAGGCGTCGCAGCACAAAACAGAAATTTACAGCGGAGCAAGGGCTATAGTGTCGGTTTCTACAGCCGCGTTTTTCAAGCGGCAAACCACAAAGGCTCTGCTGGCAAGGCCGTAAGGTATCTTGCATTTGTAGATCGGACCCTCTTACAGTTACAGTTACAGGATACAGGTATTCATCATCAGACACTTTTACAATTACAGGATACCGGATACAGGATACAGGTGCCATGTGTATGATACAGTACAATTCTTGGAGCATTTCATGTGGAGTATTTCATAACAGCATGCAGAGCGGCCACCAAAATCAGCCACTGCCGCGACAAGCTTAGATAAATGAAGGACTGTGAGGCTTGGTGTTCTTATTTGAAAATTCTCGTCGAGTGCTGAGTGGAAACTACCTCTATCAACCAATCATATGCAAACGCACCATCGCACACCCAGACCCATAAATCGGGAACTGAGCATATCGCGAGTCTTAGTCCACGCTCGACACGCTCATTCGACTGAGACACGGAATGCTCATCGTCACAGCAGCCATTAGGCAGCCTGTGCGCATGCGGGGCTATCGAAAAACGCGGACCTTCACCTTGATGACCTGAATCGTCAAACGTGGGAAATATCATTTTCGTCGCGTTGTATTCGCTTGTGTACACCTGGCGCCCGTGATATGATGTGACGTCCCCTGACCTTTGGAATCCGTGGAGTACGGTTTAATTCATCGATCGCTATTGGAGATTCTATAATATACACACGTATATACACAAATCTGACACAGATGCAGACACTTGAACCCTAGACGTTGTCATCGATAGGTCAGCTAGAGTAATCTCGATTGGATATATACTACGTCTTGCATGCACTGTGGAGATTTAGCTTTCCGATTTCACACAGTTCGAACAGTCAAACACAGTGTGTCTATGTGGTCGGCAGAAACTTCCAACCGGGGCATTAATAATTGATATCCCACGACTAAGATATGGTCCCACCACCAAGATATGGGCCAACGACGCTTCCACTGCCAATACAATGATCCCCCATCATATTATGTGAGAACAAATTATGGCCCTATAGTTGTTCATGAGGTGCGATGGTACATGTATCAAGTGTGTCAACACAACCCGTAGCACATTATCATCAGCGTATTCCCTACAAATAAATTTGGATGTGGTCTGTGATTACTTCACGACACATGGGGCACATTGCTTCATTGGAAAGTGCGCACAAACGCTTGGTGCATTGTATGCACATGCTCACGTGCTTACACGGAAACGCCAGCACACATTTTTTACTTTCTGCGCAAATCACACATAAAATGGAGTCGTCAATTGCTTCCTGTGGTGAGTTGCAAGATATCATTGAGGAGGATGCCTCAGCGTTACCACAAGGTGGTAGTGCGCCGCTGCCATGGTCATGGCTGCTCAGCGTTTGGTTGGCCATCGCCATTTTGGCCATGTCCTCCTCCAGGTGCTCAAGCGAGGCGGCCTTTGCAGCGATACGAGCCCGGCCCAGAAGCTGCGACACATTTGGGCTGTCACGGGTGAACCGCTCCGCTTCTTTCACCGCCTGGTTCAGCACCTCCAAGCAACCACTACCAGTCCCGTGGCTCTCCACTTCCTCCAACGCATTCTCCAGCGCCTGCGTAGCAGCAGCCGCCTTGCGCTCCCGCTGCCGCGCCTTGCGCTCCCGCTCCTTCTCCTGCTTGCTCTGTGCCGCGACTCCTGCTGTGGCATTCCGCTCCACCCTCGGAGCAGCCGCAGCCTCCACACCCCCACAAGCTCCTCCTTCCTCCCACCTTTCCTCCTCTCTCTCCTCCCTCGCCGCAGCTTCGGCATCCGCGGCCGCCGCTTCCTCCGTCAGCACCTTGCAGATGGCGGGCGCTCGTGTCTCCTGCTGGAAAATGTCACTCGCGTCTCCACATGGTGCTGAAGGAGTCCCTGTTCTCGAGGTTGAAGGTAGATCCGCGCTATTATTGGAAGTGTCGCCGTCACCAGATTGGGCAGGAGGCGCTCCCGTGGATTGACATGTCATAGCCTTCTTGCCCTTGGCCTTAGCCTTTGCCTTGGCCTTGCGGCTCGCACGGCTTTGTTTGGCCTGACACTCAGCCTCCTCCTCCGCCAGGAGTGCCGCCGCTGCGGCGTCTGCTGCCTGCTGCTTGCACTCGCGCTGCTCATTCATCACATCACGGAGCACCTCTGCCACCTCCCCCGAACCTGCAATATCCAAGGGTGTTCTTCCTCCCTGCACATCGCCCCACAAAGCTCAGACCCATCACCATAGTGCCCCTCGCCCGTTCACAAACATCAATGTCTGCACCATCACGCATGTGCCGTAATTTTCCCTCACAGCGGATATATCCACTACCTTGCACCCTGTTCCATCTCCTATAGCCCTCAAGGCCAGCGCTGTCTTCCTCACCTGCATGGTAGCATTCACATATGCGCCCTTATCCAGGAGCAGCCTCACCACGTTCATGTGCCCTCCGCTAGCCGCAGCATGCAAGGGTGTTCCTCTATCCTGCACATCGATCCCCCCAACCTCCGTCCTCACCATCACTTCACCCCTCGCCCCTTCACACGCATAAGTGTCTGCACCATCAGGCATGCGCCGTGACTTGCCGCCGCCGCCCATATCCCAGAGCACCCACACTCAAACAGCGGACTCCCATACACTTTCATACTTTAGATATGCACAGTTGTAAACAATTCACCAAGACACCGTTAGCAGTCATAGAAATAAGAAGTATTAGAGTGTCCTTGCACCCTTGCTAGAAAGCCAGTGTCTTGGCGCCATTCTTACATCAGTGTCTGTGGTGCTGTTTCATACAGTCCTACGTGTACTGTACTCCTACAGTACTAAATACTTCAGTACTCCATTATCTCAGCACCACGTTTCTATCTTTCATCATCCAGCATCTGACACTGCTGTCTTTCACAGTTCATCATTCATACTGTCACCGTAGCAATGTTAGCGAGGTCACAGTACTCATCTGTTTCATCCACACCCTGTTCCATCTCCTATAGCCCTCAAGGCCAGCGCTGTCTTTCGCACCTTCTTCCCGGCAGCATTCACATCCGCGCCCTTATCCAAGAGCAGCTCCACCAAGTCCATGTGTCCTCGGAGAGCCGCAGCATGCAAGGGTGGCCTTCCTCCCTGCACATCGCCCCACAAAGCTCAGACCCATCACCATAGTGCCTCTCGCCCGTTCACAAACATCAATGCCTGCACCATCACGCATGTGCCGTAATTTCCCCTCATTGCTGATATATCCACTACCTTGCACCCTATTCCATCTCCTATAGCCCTCAAGGCCGGCGCTGTCTTCCTCACCTGCATGGCACCATTCACATATGCGCCCTTATCCAGGAGCAGCCCCACCACGTTCTTGTGCCCTCCGCTAGCCGCAGCATACAAGGGTGTATCTCCAAACTGCACATCAATCCCCCCAAGCTCCGTCCTCACCATCACCTCACCCCTCGCCCCTTCACACACATAAGTGTCTGCACCATCAGGTATGTGCCGTGTTCTGTTTCATCTCCGACAGCCCTCAAGGCCAGCAATGTCTTCGCACCTTCCCCCCGGCAGCATTCACGTTTGCGCCCTTATCCAAGAGCAACCCCACCACGTTCTTGTGCCCTCGGCTAGCCGCAGCATGCAAGGGTGTATCTCTATCCTGCACATCAAACCCCCCAAATTCGGTCCTCACTATCACCTTACCCCTCGCCACTTCACACACATAAGTGTCTGCACCATCAGGCATGTGCTGTGACTTGCCCTCACAGCTGATATCTCAACTACCGTGCACCATGTTTCACCTCCTATAGCACTCAAGGCCAGCGCTGTCTTTCGCACCTTCTTCCCGGCAGCATTCACATCTGCGCCCTTATCCAAGAGCAGCTCCACCAAGTCCATATCTCCTTGGAAGGCCGCAATATGCAAGGGTGTTCTTCCTCCCTGCACATCGCCCCACAAAGCTCAGACCCATTACCATAGTACCCCTCGCCCGTTCACAAACACATCAATGCCTGCACCATCAGGCATGTGCTGTGACTTGCTCTCACAGCGGATATTTCCACTACCTTGCACCCTGTTTCATCTCCGACAGCTCTCAAGGCCAGCGCTGTCTTCCGCACCTTCCCCCCGGCAGCATTCACATCCGCGCCCTTATCCAAGAGCAGCCCCACCGTTTCCATGCGCCCTCCGCTAATTGCAGCATACAAGGGTGTATCTCCAAACTGCACATCCCCCCAAACTCAAAGGCGTCACTATCTCCTCACCACTCGCCCGTTCACAAACATCAATGCCTGCACCATCACGCATCAGCCATGACTTGCTCTCATTGCTGATATCTCCACTACCTTGCACCCTGTTCCATCTCCTATAGCCCTCAAGGCCAGCGCTGTCTTCCTCACCTGCATGGTAGCATTCACATATGCGCCCTTATCCAGGAGCAGCCTCACCACGTTCATGTGCCCTCGGCTAGCCGCAGCATGCAAGGGTGTTTCTGCATCCTGCACATCAATCCCCCCAACCCTCGTCCTCACCATCACTTCACCCCTCGCCCCTTCACACGCATAAGTGTCTGCACCATCAGGCATGCGCAGTGACTTGCCGCCGCCGCCCATATCCCGGAGCACCCACACTCAAACAGCGGACTCCCATACACTTTCATACTTTAGATATGCACAGTTGTAAACAATTCACCAAGACACCGTTAGCAGTCATAGAAATAAGAAGTATTAGAGTGTCCTTGCACCCTTGCTAGAACGCCAGTGTCTTGGCGCCATTCTTACATCAGTGTCTGGGGTGCTGTTTCATACAGTCCTACATGTACTGTGCTCCTATAGTATTAAATACTTCAGTACTCCATTATCTCAGCACCACGTTTCTATCTTTCATCATCCAGCATCTGACACGGCTGTCTTTCACAGTTCATCATTCATACTGTCACCGTAGCAATGTTAGCGAGGTCACAGTATTCATCTGTTTCATCCACACCCTGTTCCATCTCCTATAGCCCTCAAGGCCAGCGCTGCCTTCCTCACCTCCCGAGCACCATTCACATCCGCGCCCTTATCCAAGAGCAGCTCCACCAAGTCCGTGTGTCCTTCGCTAGCCGCAGCATGCAAGGGTGTTAACGCATCCTGCACATCGATCCCCCCAACCTCCGTCCTCACCATCACCTCACCCCTCGCCCCTTCACACGCATAAGTGTCTGCACCATCGGGAATGCGCCCTACCTTGCCCTCGCAACCAATATCCCAGATCCCCCCCACCCTGTTAACCCCAAGCATCAACCTGTAAGGCCAGCGCCACCAGGGTCTCCCCTTACATGGTAACAAGGGACAGGGACAGTATTCCCACTGCCCTCCTAGCCAGGAGAGACAGACCGTGCACGAACCTTGGCCCGGGTTTTGTGCCCACGGTTGAAGACTGGGCCGCTGTAGGCCGCAGCATACAAGGCTGCTTCTCTATCCTGCACATCGATCTCCCCGACCTCATTCCCCACCATCACCTCGCCCCTTCACACACATAAGCGTCCGCACCATCGGGAATGCGCCCTACCTTGCCCTCGCAACCAATATCCCAGATCACCCCCACCCTGCTCCATCTCCTACTGCCCTCAACGCCTAAAGAGGCGTGAGAGACTGCTTGGTAAGCAGAGCTAGCAGGTAAACCCCCCAAAATATTGCAGTACACTCTGGGTCTGGAAAATCACCTTATTGATCCGCTGAGCTGTGATCCGCTGAGCTGTGATCTGCTGAGCTGTGGTCTGCTGAGCTGTGATCAGCTGAGTTTTCCGAAGTTGTTCTCGGTAGCTCTTTATTGTGAACTGCCGAGTTTCCCGAAGTTGTTCTTGGTAGCTCTTCATCTTCGCCTCCATATCTGAGCACCCGACCCAGCCCGCCCAGGCAAAGCACCGTCGAACACGCTCCATCTGCTTTGCGGGGCTGCAGGCCGGCGGTGGGACATGGATACATCAACATACCCTGCTTACCCTGGTTGCAAAATAAGTCACCACAGAGTATGGGGAGGTTATATTTAAATGAGGCGACTTTCAATTGGACAGTGATTAGTAAGTTTTACCGTTGGAAGCCCATGCGAAAAACGTGGCAGCTTAACAAAATGTGTATGCTATGCTTTCAGCAGAGATCGATTTCTTTCAATACATATAAGGCGCCCTTGACAACAAAAAACTGGAGGCTGAAGCTACTCCTGCATAGCTCGTTAGCTTCTGCATCACGAAATTTAAAAAAGTGATTAAACTCGGATACAAAAGCTTCGCTTTACTGTTTTGACCCTGATTTCATATCCTTGCCTGTTGGTTAAAGAGCAAGGCAGCCAGTACACCATGCTGCTCCAAGCTCGAGCTTCTTCCACCGAGGCCTGACTCCTGCACTCAGCACGCCCAGATGGCGCAGCCCCCAGAGACAGAGACAGAGAGCAAGAAGGGGCGCTCACTATTTAGAGATCGCATATTCAGGCTCGCTGCCTTGCTGGGGTGGAGCCATGCGATCATCTGCACGGGGCGGGCAAACACCACAAACATCTGAGGACAACTAAGGGTACCGGCACATGCTGACTGCGTATCCCAGCCATCCTTTGGCCCTCCAACAGGATCTCTCCTACACTATCGACGGGCGCCTGCCATCGTAAATCTCTCTGAGAAGCCAAGTGCAGGTCCTATGCTCACAGGTCGCGTGTGGAAGGCGTTTCTGCGCTCCTTTCGGGGAGACGCTCGGACAGCAGACAGGAACCGCGGGGGAGACGGCGCTGTCACCCTGCCGAGGAGCGCACCGCCGCCCGCGCCGAGCTGTGCCAAAAAGCTTCGCGGGCGGACGGCTAGGAACCCGGAGCAACGAAACACAAGTCATGAAGTGCTTCCAAAGCCCGGCTGTCACAATAGCCAGGGCGTGAACTCATTCCCTCCCCCCCCCACGGCGAGCGTCTGTCGGCGGTCTCAGTTCTAAAGCATGCGATGTATGCGGCACCGGAACCAACTCTGATGATATCTGCACTCCAGGTTGAGAGGAGACTAGCCACCGTCTCCGCATCACCTCTCTGTGAGAGAGGTAGCTTACCGCCTTCACTTCATCCAGCTTGCGCTCCAGGGTCTCTTGGTTCATTTGCTGATTCGAAATCTTCTGCATAAGCACACACGCCACGCCCGTCGTTCAAACCCCGAGGTGAGCAGAACCCGAGAGAGAGAGAGTGGCGCAGGTTTGGCTCCGCGCTGGACTCCGCATTTCACCTCCGCAGCACGCCAACACAAAAGAGGGCTCTGAGAGCGACCCTAGATCGTGTGGAACAGCAACGGGGAAACTGCATTGGTCCAGGGCCGTGCTATTTGCGGAACCAAGGCGGAAACACGTGGGAGCCTAGCGTGAAGGCAGGCAGAAGCACACCGCAAAGTTGGCCGTCAATACGCGAAGCAGGTCGTTGAGGTCTTCGGCATACTCTTTGCGCATCGCCTGGGGGACAAACCCGCATGAGAAAACAAGGCGTGAGGGCCGTCAGGCGGCAACCCGGAGTCTGAACTGGGGGACAACCCCGCATGAGAAAACAAGGCGTGAGGGCCGTCAGCGGCAACCAGTCTGAACTGGGGGACAACCCCGCATGAAAACAAGGCGTGAGGGCCGTCAGGGGCGGCAACCCGAGTCTGAACTGGGGGACAACCCCGCCCAGAAAACAAGGCATGAGGGCCGTCGAGGCGGCAGCAGGTCTGAACTGGGGGACAACCCCGCATGAGAAACAAAGGCGTGAGCAGTCAGGGCGACAGCCCGGGTCTGAACTGGGGGACAACCCCGCAGAGAAAACAAGGCGTGAGAGGGCGTCAGGCGGCAACAGTCTGAACTGGGGGACAACCCCGCATGAGAAAACAAGGCATGAGGGTCGTCAGGCGGCAACCCGGAGTCTGAACTGGGGGCCGTCAGGCGGCGGCCTGGAGTCTGGGCATGAGGGCCATCAGGCGTCAACCGGGAGTTTGGGTCTGAGGGCCATCAGGCGTCAACCGGGAGTTTGGGTCTGAGGGCCATCAGGCGTCAACCGGGAGTTTGGGTCTGAGGGCCATCAGGCGTCAACCGGGAGTTGGGCATGAGGGCCATCAGGCGTCAACCGGGAGTTTGGGTCTGAGGGCCATCAGGCATCAACCGGGAGTCTGGGCATGAGGGCCATCAGGCGTCAACCGGGAGTCTGGGCATGAGGGCCATCAGGCGCCAACCGGGATTCAACCCGGATGCCAGGCTCCTGCTTCAGCTTAACGGAGGCTCCCGACACCGATGACATCGCACCTCATGTTTCGCCAGAAGAGCTTCGCTGCTTTCAGCTTGCCCACCGTTTGCGGACACAGCGGCAGCGGGATGGACATTGGTGGCTTGAACTGCATCCTGCACTTCCAACATGTGTCCACGCGGCACGCCACCGCCAGCCCCAGCAGGAAGGTTGCTCATGGGCACTCCAGGCCCGCCACTTAAGGGGATAGCTGAAGCAACGTCGGCGGACCCTGTTATCCCCTGAAGCTGCGAGCCCTGCAGACCGGATTGCTGTTGCTGGTGCATGAGCTAGCGCTGTCGTAACTGTTGCGCTTGTTGCTGCTGCTTCAGCTGCTGGTGTTGAGGTTACTGGTGTTGTTGAAAATCCTATAAACCCACCACCACCCCAGTGGATAAGATCGCACCCCAGTGGATGAGATTGCACCCCAGTGGATGAGATTGCACCCCAGTGGATGAGATTGCACCCCAGTGGATGAGATTGCACCCCAGTGGATGAGATCGCAGCCCAGTGGATGAGATCGCACCCCAGTGGATGAGATCGCACCCCAGTGGATGAGATTGCACCCCAGTGGATGCGATCGCACCCCAGGCACCCCAGTGGATGAGATTGCACCCCAGTGGATGAGATCGCACCCCAGTGGATGAGATTGCACCCCAGTGGATGAGATTGCACCCCAGTGCATGAGATCGCACCCCAGTGACCAGCATGCAGGAACAGGGTGGGGCACTGACAAGAAACCACACGCACATCCTAGCCAGAAAAATTCAGTGTGGGAACGTTGGGGGCTCATCCAACGCTGCACTTCAGTTCCCCCATCGAAAGAAAGGGGGTGCTCCGCCGCACGCACATTCGGTGTGGGAAGGTTGAACGAATCACAGTGTAAACCCAACTGCAATGCAAGTAAATAGTAGCCTTTCCCGTACACTATTCAGGCCAAAGTATGCCATGGCGGCAAACAGAGAACTTGCTCGGGGCGCCCCACTATTCAGGCCAAAGTATGCCATGGCGGCAAAACAGAGAACTTGTTCGGGCACCCACTATTTTAAGCCAAAGTATGCCATGGCGGCAATCAAAGAACTTGCTCTGGGCGCCCTCTATCCAAGCCAAAGTATGCCATGGCGGCAAACAGAGAATTTGCTCCGGGCGCCACTATTTAGCCAGTATGCCATGGCGGCAAACAGAGAACTTGCTCCGCACCCCACTATTTAAGCCAAAGTATGCCATGGCGGCAAACAAAGAATCTTGCTCGGGCGCCCACTATTTAAGCCAAAGTATGCCATGGCGGCAAACAGAGAACTTGCCTGGGCGCCCTAATTATTTAAGCTAAAGTATGCCATGGCGGCAAACAAAGAACTGCTCGGCGCCCCACTATTTAAGCCAAAGTATGCCATGGCGGTAAACAGAGAACTTGCTCGGGCGCCCCCACTATTTAAGCCAAAGTATGCCATGGCGGCAAACAGAGAACTTGCTCGGGGCGCCCACTGCTTAAGCCAAAGTATGCCATGGCGGCAAACAAAGAACTTGCTCGGGGCGCCCCACTATTAAAGCCAAAGTATGCCATGGCGGCGAACAGAGAACTTGCTCGGGGCGCCCCACTA
>LGRX02013447.1:0-33142 GCA_001247695.2 Cymbomonas tetramitiformis | reverse complement strand
CCAAAGTATGCCATGGCGGCAAACAAAGAACTTGCTCCGGGCGCCCCACTTTTTAAGCCAAAGTATGCCATGGCGGCGAACAAAGAACTTGCTCGGGGCGCCCCACTACTTAAGCCAAGATATGCCATGGCAGCAAACAAAGAACGTGTTCCGCACGTACCGTCGGCACAGACAATAAAAGGGGGAAACACACACCCGCGGGCATCGAAGCGCTCCCCGCCAAAATCAAGGGAAGACACAGAGTGTGGTTGTCACCGACCAAAGTGAGAAAGCAACTGTTGGACGCTGTGCTCCCCAGGAGGCAGTACCCGCCAGAAAGGTAGCACAAGGACAACCATGTCCCACCTTCCACCACACAAAGCGGTCATCCCTGTGTATGACACCACACACTGAACAGCACGAGAACCGCCGACAAAAGCCAGCCCACCATCATCCTAGTGAAGTGAGAAGCATTCAGGAACAGGGCGGCGCCGTGGCAAGATACCATTCGCTTCGACACATCCCAAACCAAGCGCAAAGCAAACCCATCACAAAAACGAAGCATAGCCAAAACTGTGGGGTAGATGGGAGCTCAATCCAGCTTTGCACCGCAGGTCTGTCTTGGAAATATTCCATTCCGGTGCTCAAGCCCAGGCAAGCTAAAGGTTTCAAACCAAACAGGGGATCCCCAGCTGCGGTGCACGCTCCACCAAGGTCTCCCCTACTCGCTCTGGGCACCCTAAAAACTTTCAATCTGTCGCCGGCATGGACGTCTGTTGGGGAAAAAACCAAACACGGACACCTAAGTCCTCGTATCCACACTGAACGGCATGAGATCGGCCAACAAAAGCCAGCCCACCATCATCCCAGTGGATGTGAAAAGCAAATCAAGAGCAGGGCGGGGCCGTGACAAGATACCACAAACGCATACATATTCCCAACCCAAATGCAAAGCAGCATGGAAAGATGATACGATGTGACCGATCGTCGCCAAACAATTGTTGGTCTCTGGGTTACGGAGTAAGCGGACCCTGCTGGCATGCCCCCCAGTGGCTCCCGGTCGATGGATGGGACCTGTTGGTCCATGGTTATGTCATGAATGCAGTCACACCACACAGCATGGACACCCCATGTCAAAAAAAGGAAACATGCGGGCACCTAAGTGCTCCCCACAAAATTCAAGGGAAAACACAGAAGGTGTACTTCACCACCTTCTGCCTCTCCTCGCAGCACGACAGACGAATCTACCGAGCTCTCCAAGAGGCAGTGCCCGCCAGAATGCCACCACACACACACACTGAACGGCATGAGATCGGCCAACAAAAGCCAGCCCACCATCATCCCAGTGGATGTGAAAAGCAAATCAAGAGCAGGGCGGGCCCGTGACAAGATACCACAAACGCATACATATTCCCAACCCAAATGGCACCACACACACACACTGAACGGCAAGAGATCGGCCAACAAAAGCCAGCCCACCATCATCCCAGTGGATGTGAGAAGCAAATCAGGAGCAGGGCGGGGCCGTGACAAGATACCAGAAACTCATACATGTTCCCAACCCTGATGCAAAGCAGCATGGAAAGATGAAACGATGTGACCGATCATGGCACCACACACACACACACACACAACCTCGCCAACTAAGCCAGTGTGGAGCCCAACTAGCCAGTGCAGGGCGACTACGCACACAGAAGCCCACAATCGTGCACTTCAATGGCTTCCAACAATTATGAAGTCACCTTTTGTACCAAACCAGTGTGTCTTCAGCGGTGCGAGTAGTGGTGTATAAAGGCGATGGACGTGATATGAGGATTACGCCACCGTCGCCACGAAGGACGCAATTCCAGTCTTGCAGTTGTGCAGCGTTGGTAGCAATGCTGACTTCAACACTCACAAGCGCATAACTGTTGATCTGTGTTGCTCCCGCGCAAGCCAACTTCAGAACTCAGAACAGCCACAAGGGTTACGTTAATGACTGCGAACACGCTTGCAAGTCTAAAAGTACGTTCGCGAAGCAACCACCGAACATCGTCATAGATGCCGTCGACTAGTCAGCACACGACATCCGCACTCGTGTGCGGAACACCTTTGCGATCACCCACCCCACAGCCACTCGTTTACCCGGCACAGAGCGGAGGTTGCAAGATGGCGCAACACGTTTCCGCAAAGTACACCACTCCAGCAAGCTGCGCGCACCACATTCAGTAACAGACGTTCACCACACGAGCGCCTCCAACCCCTTGAAATGCGGTGACCACCGTCAACGCATTGCGATGACCCGTCGTCGCCGCGACCAACACAAAAATATCACCATCGTAAAGTGAGGGGTTTAGGGGGGTAAAATATCTGGTTCTCTCGATCCACGACTTAGTGAACCACTTATCATCAACTGAAACTCCAAGGACAAGGCCCAATCCACTACGCATATGCTAGCTTGCAGAGCACAAAGCAGGATATATCTATCCAACATCTTCTTCCAGTCGTTGAGTGAGTCCACGAGTTTATAGACCTCCAACACGCAAATAGAAGCACGTAGTATCGACAACGCGAGCTAAGATTATGGTATCAACAAGTCGCAGACTGATTAACTTTAGGGGAATCCTCACCTGAGGTCAAAAGTTACTGCCCGTGCGATTCCTCCTCCAATGCCGCAACCCTCTACCCTCGCCTGAAGTCTTTCTTGGACTCGCGTCGGAGAACCATAAACCATAAACGATGATATCATATGGGCCAGTAGGGGTGCCCAGCTAAAGTTGAGCCGTCCAATGTTTTTAGATCGGGAACATCGGAAGGTCCGAAGAGATTCCTGGGGAGCGACAAAGGAATGCATCGTATTTTGATCCCCGAAATCGTGACACATGGTCTGTCGGATTCGGAAAATTACCACTCGACTGTTAAAAATAAACGGACCAGTTCAAGTTGTGCACTATGCGGGACCAGGGGGGTGGGCTTATCGCAGATTTATTTGTACGGTGCCTTATTGTTATATAGTTAGATCGGATCGGTATCGACGACTTATTCTTATACTTATACATATCGATAAGTATCGATAAGTATAAGTCGGTTTTTTTCTTTTTTGGGGGGTTAACGGTTTATCGTTTAAGGTTTCGTTAGGATGACTTGGAATAACTTATCGATAAGTATAAGTACAAGTCGCTTATATAACTGAGAGTTTTCTGATCTGTGACAGGTGACTGGAAGTATGACAGGGAACCGATCTGAAAACTGAGGTTTTCTAATCGGTGGGAGGCCATAAGAGCCGTCTAGTGACTGAGAAGGCTTCTTGCCGTGCGTTCTGATTAACGTGTGTGGAAGTGTCTCGCTGCGCGTTCCGTAGTGAGAATTTGTTCGTTGATTGCGTAGCGTAGTTGAGATTTTTTACTTATTTCAGTGTGCGGAATGGAGTGGTACACGGACGCTGAGAAATGCCAACTCAAGCGGATTACGGAGTTGGAGGCGCGACCTCGATATGCGGCAGCGACGATTGTGGCTTTTGGTGACGGAGAGGAGCGCTTATGCCTGAGCAGGGGAAGCTGATGGTCCAAATGGGTCGCTTTACCAATCGGTTGGCGCAATTTTGGGGGGACGCGACTCAAGCGCGGACTGGGAAACGTGGGCGCCCTTGGGAAATGCCGGTGGACCTGGAGAACTTTCCAGGGTTTGATCGTGTGGAGCTTACCTGTCAAGGTTGATATTCAACCTTTCAGACTATGCGGTTGCTATTGAACTGTAGCAACTCGCAACGAGTGTTTGGTGGGTATGCGTGCAGTCTCTGGTGTCCAGAATCATCTGCTTGAGCGCAATGCTCCTCATATACCGCCTCAATGTCCTCACACCTCATAGGCGTTACCACCATCGGGTTGTGAACCCGAGAACATTGGGTGAATTAGCCTGTTGATACCCGCATGGTGTTCAATTCATGCTTGAAGCGAAGTCGCGTCCTCTCAGAACAGTTTGTTCTTCAAGAACTTGTCTTGCTTCATCATCGAGATGTTGTACTCAGCCTCTCGATGACAGATGTCACTCATGGTGAGTGGATGACAGATATTATGATTGTACATGTCATAGTCGACCGTATTGACGATACTCGACGACTATGTGGCATTGTAACATATGACATGACATGACATGACATGACATGACATGACATGACATGACATGACATGACATGACATGACATGACATGACATGACATGACATGATATGACATGACATGACATGACATGACATGCTGGAATCTGTATAGGCAGCCCTGACTGGGAGTCCCGGTACAGGCCCCTATGACAGACCCCTAGGACCAACACTGGACTGCTGACCGATCTATAGGTTCGTGCTGTGACACACGCTGTGTCACAGGTAGGCTAGTATCCGAGACCGTTGCGAGACCGTTCCGGGTATATCTAGCTTAGGGTTTATTATCTTATCACAGTTTATCCACACAGTTCGGGACCCTCTGATATCTAGTGAACTAGGATATTCCGGTAGGTCGTGGCCCCATCCACGCTTTATTCCACTTGCTAGTTTGGCCATGATTGGCTAAACGGCCGCTCGGAGAGGTGGTGCGCGTTTGCGCGTTTGGGCATTAGTGAAGATTATGAGATGAGCGGCTTGCGGTGAGCGACTTTGAGCCGCAGCTATGGGGTGCCGGCTTGGATTGGGTTTCGTCGTCGCAATGTTCATTATTCGCGGTTTTCTGCTCGCTCTGATCCTGCCTGCTGCCGTATTTTGGGCTGGTGACCTTGGCACCTTTGACTTCGACGACATCTTCCTTCGCCCCTCGCTAGCATGGCTCGACCGCTCTTTCCGTGTCTGTGACATCACATTTTCTCCGCGACCCTGCCCAAACGTGTTACGGCGTACCGCCTCCCCTCAGGCATTTCTAGAGATGGGAGTACTCACAAGATCCAGGAAGTCTCTCACGAGGGACAGTGACATCGATGCCTCTTTGAGGTTGCTCGACGGGGTGCGGAACACACCGACAGCGGCTACGCCTTTCGTTCCTACCCCCAACCCTGCATCGAACGTAGGCGAGGACGTGGCCGTCAGGCGTTACCTGCAGGAGCAGTCCAAGCTCGTCGACGAGATCTACAAGGCGCGACTCCATCGAGCTTGGGCCAAGAGTATCCGTGAGGATATTCTTGGTGACAAGAAGCATCATTTTCGCGGTACGGACGACGCTGGCCTTCTGTCCGACCTGGTGGTGCAGCTGCGTACGGAGTTTCAGTCGGCCGGGCTGGAACTGTGTGCCTTTGACCTCGACGACCCCCTGGCCCCCGTGGTCAACAAGGTGAATGGGCTTCTCTACGACGTCCTTGCCCTGGTGGTTGAGAAGCACAGCAACGCGTTCGTCTGGCTGACTGGTACCGATTCTTCGACTCAGTCTGACCGAGATGGACGGCGAGCCCTTGTCGACATCATCAAGGGTTGTGTTCCGGTGGCGCTACGAGAGTCGCAGCAGGAGGAGCACGCCGCGTTGCGTTATCCCGCAAACGTTGACCCGCAGCCGATCTTGGCTAAGGAACAACGTTTGGACTTGGTGCGGGATAACCGAGCTTCCGACTGGACACCGACCGAGGCCACGAGAAAATTGAGCCTCTACACCCGACTCGACCCGACCTTCTACGCTGCGGTGAAGGTCCGCTATCCCATGACCGCTGACTTGGCTCATGTGTCACTGGTTTCGCTCCGTTCCATGGTTGTGGAGATTTACCAGGCTTGGGCGCAGACGGGCGGGGTGAAGGCGGCTTCTGGCGCGGACGGCGTCTCCGCGCACCTGTCTAGCAGCGAGTACGACGCACTGCTGCAGAAGATCACAGAGCTGAAGGAGCTCGTGCAGCGGCAGCAAGGTGAGGCAGCTCCGGTTGTGCGGCAGCAACGGGAGCGGGTGCAGCAGCGGCAGCAGCAACAGCGGGGGCAGCAGCCGCGTGGATTCCGTGTGGGGACCCACAAAGCCCCGCCGGTGGGATTCGACCGCGACGATCAGCGCGCCAAGCCGTTCTGCGGTAGGTGCAAGAAGGCGGGCAAAGGTGAGGCGTATCACTTCTATCGCGACTGCCCGTTGGGCGGGCGCCAACACCCGCCCACCTCTGCCGCGGCGTTTTGCGTTCCCATCGACGAGGAGGACGCGGAGGGGGTACACGCGCTCGCCATGTGTGCATTGTTCCAGCAGGCGGCGGATGACGGGGCGGAGTCCTTCGCACGTGCGGCAGCCGCGTACGGGGCGCCCGCGGTGCTTTGTGCGGGAGCGGTGGGCGGCATCGACTTGTCCGCTTACGGCTTCACCGTGGAGCGGCAGCCGGCCCCCGAGGGCGATGACATTCTCCACCGGCTCGACGATCTTGCCGCGGAGGTTCACTCCGCGGCCAACCCGCAGGTGCATTACACTCACGCATCTTTCCCACCTCCTGCCGGCATCGGGCAGGGGGCTTCGGCTCTGGTGTGCGGGCCCGCCGCAGCGGTGGCCACACCGGAGGAGCAGGTTCCGGCAGGTGGTGCGGCGGCATCGGCGTCCGCCGTGCCGGCCCCTGCTATGCCTGTCTCACAGGGAGGAGATGTGAAGCCCGCGCCACTTCAATCGGCGCGAGTGACCACCACAGCGGACGCGGACGGTGAGTTCGCTGGGTTCGTTCAGACCGTGAACCACGCCGCCATCGGACAGGTTGATCTCACGGGTTACGACACGGACGATTACGAGGACCTCGCTGACGGCAGCTTCGTCGTGAGGCCGCGAGCTTCGGCCATCTCGGCAGGTCACTCGTCGACGCCCGCGGCCCGAGCGCCTCACTCCGGTGGTGCTCTGGGAGATTGGCATGATGGTGCTCCCCGCAGCCACGGCTGCGGAAAGCCTCCGTGGGGCTTCCCCGCCCACGCGGGCTTGTGGGGGATGCCCTTCCTTCTTTCCTTCATTCTCTTGATCTCTGTCATGGGGGTTGGAGCCGCCACCTATACGGTGGCCAACGACATCGACCCTGTGCAGGTATCGGGTCGGGCTGCGCGGCAGCCTGTGCTGTGCAGGGGTGAGGAGTCACCGCTGGTCATGGTGCCGTGTGCCATCCCGCCTCGTCCCCACCGGCGGGTGCAGAGACAGCAGGGCCTCTATATGGCTCCGGTGCCGTGGCATCCCGGACCGCCGCCGCCTGGCACCTTATTTGAGGACGGTCCTCCGTTGTCGCCGGCATCGTCTTCGGATGACGAGGCGCCACCGTCGGGCAGCACTTGGCAGCACCCTGGTGCGGTGCAGCCTCCCGTGATCGACGAATCACCAACTCCGACTCCGTCAAATTCTCTGGCGAATGATTTCTCGGTGACCGACACCTTGCACTTTGGCAGCCCTGTGTTACTCCGCCGTGCTACTGCGGACTACTACGGTGCTCATTGTGGTGACGGTGCTCCTCTGGCCATTGACCCCGAGTAGTTATGTTTCTGGTTCTGGCAGTACACCACTTTCATGGTGGTGTGCTGAGATGTACTCTGACCTCAACACGGTCTTCAATCTGGTTTATGCTTTTGCTTTGACAACTTTGAACTCTTCAATCTGACTTGCTGGCACAGAGCTTTTCAGTAGTTTAGCAGGACTTGCATTGCCTGTATGTTTCTGCTCTTGTGCCGGCTAGAGGGTTTCAATTTGTGTATCAGAATTGCACAGTTGAATTAGCAGTTAGGTTTGTCACCCTAGCTCCTGCCCTAACTTATCTTAACATTCTGACTCTCCTAGACAGTCACCACCCACAGTGCTGGGGTGGTGTGCTGGAATCTGTATAGGCAGCCCTGACTGGGAGTCCCGGTGCAGGCCCCTATGACAGACCCCTAGGACCAACACTGGACTGCTGACTGATCTATAGGTTCGTGCTGTGACACACGCTGTGTCACAGGTAGGCTAGTATCCGAGACCGTTGCGAGACCGTTCCGGGTATATCTAGCTTAGGGTTTATTATCTTATCTGAGTTTATCCACACAGTTCGGGACCCTCTGATATCTAGTGAACTAGGATATTCCGGTATGACATGACATGACATGACATGACATGACATGACATGACATGACATGACATGACATGACATGACATGACATGACATGACATGACATGACATGACATGACAGGTATGATCTGTATGACATGTATGACATGTATGTCATCAGATCTGGTGACATAGCGCTACGGCGTAGGGCGCTATGTGTTGGACTTGCACCTTGAGCGCGCAGGTTCGAGTCCCGTCTGGATCTCGTCGGGAGGTTGTTGCCCGATATAATTATATTGTCTGATCAACAATATAATTATACTGGAAGCATTTCGGTGTTTCCATCATCCGGTACGCGCGCTTTGACGAACATTTCATAGAGTGGTTTCGACAACGTACTCATGTGAATTTTGTTTTAGTTATGTGTGTCAATCATAATAATAATAATAAAACATTTACGTCGATGAGTAAGGCAACGCCTTCGGAACGATCTACTTGAGTCTGTTCCCCTCATACATGACAGTCTGCTAGGCAGGAAGCATTCCACAAAGCGTGGAAGCAAGGGTGGCAAGGCACTAATGATAGCGTGTCTGCCACCAGCGTCGGAAAAACATCAGCAGGTCGTGGAGCTGATGCACGATGGAGATGGAGGCGGTGTGGGCGGTGGTGGTGATGAAGTGAGAAAAGCCCAGGGGTGCTCCGGCCCCTGGGCCGGTGGTGCCCCCTTAGGGCCGGGGCCCTAAGGGGCCCCAACCCCGTGGGGGCTGGGGGGAGGGTGGGGGTTCACATAGCTGCCTAGCATTTCCCCTGCTGCCTTTACCACATCGGTTACTTTCCTATTTTCCGTGCAAAGTTCCTGAATGTTGGGTGCCTCTTCTACAATGCCACTCTCAGGTAGGGCTCCCGTTTCATGTAATATGCATCTTTCCCTTGCATGACGCCTACACATCTTGGACAGTTTTTTCAAGAGTGTCTTCACCCCACGGTGTGGAACCCCGATCCCTTTGAGCACCTTGCCAAAGCCTTCTGGTAAGTACCCCATGAGAGCAAGTTCCTCCGGCCACTCCACCGCATTAAGGAAGGGGGTTCCTCCTGCATTCCTGTGCCCGCCATCCAAGTGTGCTCCAGGGTACTGGTTTCGTTGTTCCACATTATTCCTGCCCCCCACCCACGGGCACAATCGGGGTGGCAACAGACAGTCCCTCTCACTCAGGACTTGCTCAATCATATCCGGGTGCAGGCCCGTTTCTTTGAGCAATTTGGGGGTGATCTTTTTATGCGGGACTACATTTATGAACCATTGAAGCAGCTTGTATTGCATTTTCTCATTATCAAGTTTCTTACTAACAGGACACCCCATGCTCTCACTGTCAATGGACAATATGACTACATCCGAATACTTATCTTTGTAACATCCCTCCCCTGGCATTGTGTAGGGCCCTTTACCCGACCAGTAATCATGTGGTATGAAGGGTATGGTCCCCCTTGGGTATTTGAAGATTAACTTAAAGCCTTTGCCTGTCCACTTTTTAAGGTTCTTTGGAGACAACGGTAGGATCCAAATTCCCTCAAATCCCTCCGAAGTCCTGGCCGCCTCTAGGCCACGGGACAACGTTTGCATAACAGCAGATGCTTCCCTGAGAACCCCCCCATCAAAGGGTGGGTTCCCATAGACCTTCTTTCCTTTTCCCGTGACACTGTTGACATATGCATCTCTTGCAAGTCCATCCCATCCTATCCTCCCTTTGTGGCAAAAGGGTCTAAGCGCCTTCTTCATAGCTGCCGTGGGAATGCACCTCCTTGATTTGATTCCTGGGTGAGAGTTTACAGGGTTACAAAAAAGCTCACATCCGTCTTTTCCTAAACCTCTTTCGTCTATGATGATATCTAATAAGTCTCTTCTTATTGCATAACAATTCTTCGGGTCACCCGACTCAGTATTACATGCTATAAGTGCCGAGTGGATATCATTGGCCCGTTGTGTGTAATTGCTGATCGATGTCTGGGGTGTATCAGTTGTCAGCCTATGCCACTCAACTAACTTCCAGAATTCTTTCTTTTTGATGTACTGTAGGTCTTGGAAGTTGTGACTGCCATCGTTGTTTGTGTCTATGGGCGCAGCAGCTACTGCTACGGTGCCTTTCCTAGTATTTGACAACCTGTACATGCTGGCCTCTGGTAGTGCAGCAAGTGGTCTAAGGGCTGTTAAGTCATTGTCTATTTCTGCTAGGGGGAAGATTTCGGAGGGTCTGGTGATGCCCCCCCTTGTGTTACTGCCTTCTATTATCAGTCTCGGATCTCCTGCTGTGGCTTTTCTGATAATCTCTTTCATTTCCTCCTGCTGGTTTTCCCTTAGCTGGTGTAATTCATTTCCTTCTCCTGGGCAGTTCAGTTGGATATGTGTGTAGGTGCATTGTGCTGTTGTGCCACATGTCTGGCAGGTCGGGCTTTCACCCATTCCCATCCTATGTGCTCTGTGTGGGGATGCCTGTAGGCCTGCGAGTTCCCTGCACCTATAAGCCGTGAAGTACTTGGATGCAATCTTTGATATATCCTTGGTTGGTTTCACATGATTCTCCTCTAATAGTCTGAGTGCCCTGCCTTGTCCATGCATGTCTTTCCACTTTTTGTGGTGGCTCAATCTTTGGAGTCTCCTAATGTGGTTCCTGATGCCTCCCGTTATAGATTGTTCATGAAAGAGGAGGGAGAAATCTAAATCCCCGTCTTCATCGAACCTAAGCTGTCTCCCGCTGTATCTGAATGCCGCTCTTTTGGCTGTCCTATCTACTTTGTCATGAAGCCTATCGTTATTGTGCCCTCTGATCCATTTAATCAGGAGTTTCGCTTGTCCCGTTGTGTTGTAAAAACCTAGTTCTTCCAGAATCAATCTAATGGCTACCAAGTCCCTTCTGTTTGGCTCTTGCATAAGGTCCCTGACATTTAGGGTTCCAGGGTCACGGTTTACAGCATTGATAGTTGCCATAGAGTCGATTACATGGGTAAGGGGAACCAAGGTGTTCAGAATTTCCTGCTTTCGATCTTGGAGTAACTTCCTGAGGCCTAAAATTTCTGCAGTAGTAGAGCTGGGTTTATGGATGTTATCTATGATTCCTGCTGCGGGTGAAGTAATAGGCGTTTCCCTCGGTATATTATGTTTGCTCATGACTGGTGTTGAGTCTCCCTCCTCAAATCTCATGTATGCTGCCCCGCAACTTGCAAAAGATGAGCTTTTGTAAAGTGATCCGTCACTTGCAAAGTCAAAGTTAACCCTATTGTCTGCTCCGTCATGTATTCCCTGTTCTTCATCTTCTGATGCACTCGGGCAGCTGAATTCACTGTTATCCGCTGCGCATGAGTTGTTGCACCTTGCTCTGAAAAGGTCCTTTAGCCTATCTCCAACATATGTTAAGTATGTCTCGGCTCCCGGTCCTTCTCCTGTGTTGATCCTGGCTGTACTGTCGGCATGCATTCTCAAAAAGTTTTGGTTCACCGGCATAAGGGTTGTACCATCCTGCAATATTTGATACTCATTAACTGATAAGGTCTTCAGTCCTGTTTTGTCTGGTTTATATGTCCCTTTCTGATCCTTGGTGTACATCTTCAGTTGTAAAGTGCCTAAGCCGGTGTCGTATCTTTGAACTGTGACTAGCTTTATCCCTTCCTGGCCCATTCCTGTCCCTTTCCAGCACATCATACCCTCCTCCGGGGCTTGCGGTGTATCTCTGTACTTGAATTTAACCTTCCGCAGTTCTGAACCTGACTCACCACATATAACTTCTGTCTGGAGGGCTGAAAACCATGATGGGGGTTCTGTTCCCTGTAGGCTATGCTTTGCCCGTAGCTCTTCCCAGCTAAGCATAAGCCCTCCACATGACTGAAGAAAGGAACCCATGTATCTAAGATTCCGAGTTGCAACTAGCATACTTATCTTCTCATACACAGGTTTCGGGAGTGACGAGTAAAGGAAGGTCTGTAGTTCCTCGTAATCCTGAAGGGTTGAATGCTTTGTGTCTATAGAGTATCCATATTTTGACAATATGTAGCTCGCCCGTTTAAACCAATTCCAACCTTTGTCTGTAACTTTTTTGAAAGAGAGGTGGTGGGATAAAGGAGAGCCCTGAATTCTTAGTTCCCTCGATTCTCTCTCCATGACATAACTTGCCATTCTGCTCCATGTGCTGCTGTTGTCTCTGTACAGGTGTGCATTCGGTGTGCCATGTGTTTCTTGTATGATCTGGTCACTCCAATATTCGTATTCTGTTGTATTGCATAGTGTGATTAAGGTTTCCGAGATGCATGTAGCATGGGCAATGTCTGTTATATTGTCAATCCCCAGTCCTCCTAGTGCGGCCGGTGTCCAGACTAATTGATGGTTTGTGTCTATGGGACAATTTAAGTATCTCAAGACAAAGTTTGCTATTGTGCCATCAATTTCTTTTGCTACATTGTTTGTTTCCGTGCAAATAATCGATGTAACTTTCAAGGGATATGCCATTCTTGGTACAACGACCGCATTGATTATGTAACGAAGCTGGTTCAAGTTTAAAGTTTGTGTTTGAACTGACAGCAAGCTTTGGGTGAGCTTATCCATACGTATCTGTTTTTGGTGTTCCCATTCGCCGTCTAGCGCAAACCAAACCCCTAAGTATCGGTTTGCCTCATTTCTGTTGCTATATTCAAGATAAGCAGGGGTCTCGGGTGGAAGCCATTCGGACCATGTGTTGGGCCCTTCCTCTCCGTCCTCGATTTTCAGCATTCCTCCGGACATGAGTTTCTTTTCCAATTCAGTATGCCTTTCATATGCTTTACCCCTCTGTCTTGCAGGTTTCCTGTGGGAGTACTTAGATTTTTTAGCATTAATGGGAATCCCTATGAACCTCATGAACTCATTGATTACCCCGAGCATGTCCTGTACTTCCTCTTTTGATTTCCCTATCAGGATGATATCATCACAGAAGAATCTGGCAAAGATGTTAGGCGGTGAATTCATGTTCAGCCATTTCCTATTCTTCTGGGGTGATGTGGCTCCCGGGTTTCTGGCGGCATCCCTCGGTTTCTCCAGGGCATACCCGTAGGTCTGTTTCTTGGGGTTCTTCCCGTTTGCCCTTTCTGCCAGCCAGATGGCCAAGATGTCCATAATTGCCACAAATCTGAGGGGACTTAGGACTTCTCCTTGGGGCACCCCGCATTCGAGCATCCATTCATCGGTCATGCCTTCGGATGTGAGGACAGATCGGGATGCTTCGGATGTGATATCCGAGATGATTGTAATGATGTTTTCGGGCAACCCTATTTTCTCCAATGCTAGTTTGCTCATCCAAAATTCTGCTCGGTCAAAGGCTTGTTTAAGGTCCAGGTAGACGACATGCAGTTCTTTGTCGAATCTGTTGGCATCGGAGATAACCTCATTTAGGACTTGCAACGAATCCTCAATGTTTTTATTGGGTAGAAAGGCATCCTGGATTGGAAAAAAGACCGGGTGTTTGGATAAAGCCTTCTTTATTCTATTTGCAATGATGGAATTGAACAACTTCATGCCTGTTTCCAGCATGGTGAGTGGCCTGGAATTATCTGAGGTACACGGTTTGTTTGGATCTTTGGGGATTGGTTGAATGAAGCCCGCTTTTGCTAATTTTGGAAATGAGCCTGTCCTCAAGATGTTGTTAAACATTTCAAGTATTAGTTCCTGGAGGTTTTGGGGTCCCTGTATCCATTGTGCATAATGCATTCCCGATGGGCCTGGAGCTGTGGACACTCCACATGATTCATAGACTGCCTCCAACTCCTTCATGAGTATAGGTTCTGCTAGCTGCTCAGTGACATGCTGAGGTAGTTTGGGGCTGTTCTCTAAAATCGATTTCAACCATGGGGGTAAGTGCTTGGGCGCTTCGGGTCTTGTGGAGAAGAGTTTATTTGCTTTGTATTCTTTTAAGATAGCTTGCTTCCTTTCGTTTGCTGTTAGCGGTACCTCACCTTTGTCGTCGTATTCTGGGGCTGCACCCTTTTCCGTCCCTTTTTTGTTTCCTAGAGCTCTGTCCAAGAAGGCTGAAACTTTCTTTGCAAACAAGTGTTGCATCTCTTCCTTCTCCCGGAGCTTCCAGTATCTTATGTCCTTGAGCCTGCTCTCTTGGAATGCTTTTGTAACTGTTGGCAGGCTCGCCTCGAGTCTGTTACTCCATGCCTCAGCCGTTTCTTGTGGTTTCCTACAAAGATTGTCACAGGGTATGGTGCTGACGAGGCATTCTGTTGCTTCCAGGTCCTTCTCCTTTTCTACCGCTCCCAGCATTTGGTGTGCTTTCCTCATTGACTGAAGCCATTTGTACAGATAGTTTGATGTGGCTGATGGGACCGGCCTTTTGTGCATCTTTTTCCCCCTCGTTCCAAATGCAGCACACGCCGCTTTCTTTGCTGATTCATGGATGAAGTCCCAAGTGTGGTCCGTGTTTTCTTCATGGGGACTACAGCTATCCATAGTCTCCTTACTGCCCTCCAATTCTAGCTTTGTGTTTACTAGCTGTTGTAGTCTTTCTGTATAGGCTTTCCACCCGGTGGCATATTTGAAATTGTATGCTTTGGTTTTGTCAAGGGTTTCTAGGGGTTTACCGCAATGACTCCAATGCTCTGCTTGCAGGTTCTGATGCATGCAGATGTCCCATATGTGCCCTTCTTCATGCTCCTTAGGTCCTTCAAGTTTTAAGACTTCGGTGTTTCCCAAGTGGAAGTGTGTTTTGAGGTGTTTCAGGACATCTTTTTCCCCGTACTTAATTGGGAATTTCAGGCTCCAGAGATTACCAATTTTTGTGTAACCATGCTGTGTCACGCCCTCTGGCATGCCAATGCCCCTAGAACGGATGTGTGCGGAGTTCCAGGGTGAGTCCATATGTATCCACCATTCTTTGGTTTTGTTGTGCCACTTTATGCTACCTTTTGTGTTCGTCAGCTTTCCCTTCCATGTGCTTGGGTTTTCCTTCAGGCTGTCTCCGTAGATATCCTCCTTTTTCATATTGTAGTCTGTGGTGTCTCCTAAGACGGTGTTTATTACTTGTGCTGCATTGTTTTGTTCAATGCTCGCATTTGCCAAGTGCTTTATGGTGTATCCATTTTTCTCCAAGATTCTGGCTACCGCAGCCTTTGTGAGCTTTTTAAGACCTCCTACTGTCTTTGTGTGCTCCAGTCTTACTGGGAAACCAGGGTACTTGTCATGTGTGGAGTCATTTGCTCCGCTCAGGCGTGGTTCCTCCGTATGAGTATGTTTCTGTTTTTCGGGCCGTATCTGTTCTCCTCTGATGTCAATCTGAGCCCAAACTATTCCATGGTCTGAAACTATGTATGGGTTCATTTCAAGCCAACCAGCGGCCGCTGTTCTGTCTTCCATTCCTTTGTTTGCCATTATATGAGTGAGTTTTGCTTTTGAGCTGTTGTTCACAACCCTTGTGAATATCTCATTGCATTCTGGATGCATATGTGTGATAAGTTCTGTTAATGTTGTCCTGTCATCATTGAAGTAACTTAAAAGGTGTTTGTTCTTAGTCTGGTGGTCTTTGTATGACATCTGCTGACCTTTTGTTATCCTTTGGCTTTGGGTTAGTGTGCAATTCTTGTCTCCTATTTCAATGTGAGCCTTGTTTCTATTGGCTCCTGACTTGGCTGCCCAGTCCTTAAGAGTTTTATAGAATTCTTCTTGTTCCTCTTTATTTGAGGCTGGCATCGTTCATGTACCCACTTGCCACTGAAAATGAGAAACCCTTTGTGCCTGTAAACCGTATCATAACTGATCTTTTTTGCACCCCGTCCACATAGGTTGCATTGGGTGTCAACGGAATATCCTTGGGGTTCCATACTATGAGGGACCCTATACTAGCCTTTTCATCCGTGTGTGAAATTCTAAAGTTTAGACCTTTCTGGAGCATCATGGTCTTAACCATTGGCATGCTTGTGTTTGAGATCTTGGTCTCAGAGACACATATGATGTGTGCTTTCCTGTCCAACACTAGGTTACAGATGGTTTCAAGCTTTATCATACTATCCTGGTCTTCCTTTGTGTGTCTCAGGCCTCTCATGTTCATTCCCATTACTATAATGTGTTCCTTTCTCCCTTGGGCTCTCTGTAGTTCCTGCAGCCGTATGTTTTCCGCCTCATTCCGTGAATGCTTAGCCTTCTGCTTGATGCATCTGCCATCCACTCCGTATAGGTTTTTGTGGAAAAAGATGTTTTTCGTCCTCTCACAATTTTGAACCTTCCTCCTCAGTTTTTTCCCTGCTTGGTACCTCAGGCCCGTGGTTTTGGGGGTGTTTCTTTTACCCTGGGCATTGGAAGCCATTGCTTTTCCTGTTCTTATACCTACAACCACCACTTGTTTTTCTCGGAGTTCTCTGTTTTGCGCTATTTCCTCAGGGGTTATATTCCCATATCTAAGTTGCTCCCTGATTATGGCTACCGCTCCCCTGTTGTTTAACTTCTCATTTCTGGTGAATTTCCCGATGCCATGGTGATACTTGATGTTCGAGGTGATCATGCTGTTTATGATGTCTCTTTCTAACTGGTGCTCTCCTGCATATCTGAGATTTTGGAGGATTCCCTGGATTTTGACTGCTGTGTGGAAGACCAGAAGGCCTTTGTTTTGAACATCAATTTCACATCTGAGACCTAAGTGTTTGTATACTGGTGTCTTGTTGTCATGACTTTCTTTTCCCATTTTTGTGAAGGGTTTGATTAAGAGGACAGTGTTCTTATGTTTCAGGTGTATTGCCAATGTCCATTCCTGACTTTGTTGAAGGATATAGGTGTGGTGTTTTGTCTGAGGAAGTTTGTTTATGTCATTGTTGTATTCCTGTTGGCTTCCGTTTATCATTTCATAAAGGGTGTGCTTGTTGTTAATACAAGTGAAAGTCTAGTTTCAACTTGGAGCACAGTGTCTCAATGTTAGCTACGGAGATAACTCCTTTCCTGCTGTATACGGGGTTGTATTTTGTGATGTCACTGTTGGTGCTCCCTCTTTCATCCTTGGGCTGGGTGATCCTATCCTGAATTACTTCTTGTAGTTCCTGAATATGTAATGTAGCCTCAGAGTTGTGGTGCTCCCCTTCATTGCTCCCTTCCTTTAGATAGGTGAAGAATGCTAGGTGCTCGCTCCTATCACACCATTGCCTCCATTTCTCCGCTGTTCTAATAACCCAGATTCCACATGTGTGATTATCCAGTTGTTGTCTGAACGTTGATACCTCTACCTTCCAACTTCTCCCGTTTATGGTTTTGTGTTGAATTTTCAACCAAGATGAGAGTGCCCCTTCAAGTTTGCTTTGTGTTTCGGTTGTCGTCATTACTCCCAATGAGTCATAGATATAGGCTTCTATGTGTTGTTCATTTGTAATTCGGAGGGTTATGAGTCTCCAGTGTTCACCGTTGCTCACCCCAAAGTGGGTCCTCAGATGTTTGCCCAATGCTTTCCTGATGAGGTGTACGAAGCTTGGTTCTCCAGTTTCCAGTTTTGAAAGGAGTTCATCGTAGCCTATGGGGGGGATCGAGCTTTTATCCTGTAGCCTGAGTGCCTCATCTAGCTGCTCAGAATCAATCCCTTCCCCGTTGTGTTTTGTTTCTGCTTCAGGGCTGTTTTTGTTTGGGTTTGGTGACCCAGCAGACTGCCCCCCTTTTCCCCTCATGACCTCTTTCCTGGTGAATGGCATCTCAGTCCTATTGCTTCCGGTGTGTATAGCATCTACCATTTTAGTGGGTGATGTTGTCGTGCTTGATTCCAGTTGACTAGGATTCCCTGTTTGTCCATGGTTGCTAATTCTGTTTGCTTCTGTGTGGGTGTTTGGGTGTTGATTCCTTCCTGCTAGTGTTCTCATTGGCTTTTTCCTTGCAGGTATGTGCAGGGGTGTGTTATGGTCATGTTTGGACCGTCTGCTCCTCCTTTGTGTTGTAAGAGTTCTTCCTAATTCATCCTTCATTACCTTGTATCGGGCATTTTGATGAAGTTTCACCTTATACCGTATTCTTGTTTTGGTTTTGATGTGTGCCCATTTGATCCAAGTTCTGGGTCCAGGGTTGTTATTTTTTGTCAATTGTGCTTTGTTGTGTGCTAGGCAGGATGCCAAGTGCCAAAGAAGGATGATCGGCCCTTGTGATGCAGTGAGTTCCTCTCTCATCCGTTTTCTTTGTAGAGATACATAGCGGGCCATGATGTGAAGGGTGATGATTAACATACCTTCAATTGGAGTGCTCATCTTGTCTATTGCTGAGTTTGTCTTCATAACCATTTTAGCAATTATGTGTTCCTGCAGTAATGCCCAGCCTGTTACTTTGGGAAATTGGCCCGCAGATGGTTAGTGCTATTGTCATAGTCAGCTTGCTGCAACAGTATTTAATATATTTTACACAAGACCCGGGGTTTTCTGGGCGATCCCCCGTTGGCATGATTGATGATTCCAATGGGGTTCCGGCGGCCTGGGCGCGGCTTGGACCATATAATAACGACAATCCAAACGGGTTCCAGCGGCTTGGCCATAACTTGGAACGCGTTAGGACCCGTTTGGACCATCGGCTTGGAACCCGGTAGGACATATTATGATTAATGATTCCAAAGGGGTTCCGGCGGCCTGGACGCGGCTTGGACCATATAATGACGACATTCCAAACGGGTTCCAACCGTTTGGACTGCATTAGGAACCGTTTGGACGTCGGCTTGGAACTCAATGGGACCTTTTATAGTGGTTATTTATAAAAATGTTCCAGCCACCCGGAACTACGGTTCCAGCCGTAAGGACCGGTATAGGTCCAACCGCATGGAACTATGGTTCCAATCTGTTTTCTATATACATACATACAGGTATCAAGGGCTTGGAACCATTGGTCCACGAGCTTGCTATTATGCATATGCAGTACAAAGGTGCTATTGATATGTATTGCTGTTTTACACAATATTTGGAACAAAATATTTACACAAAGAATCGTAAAGGTTCTCTATTGCTTGGTCTGGGCTCTAACAAGCTCTATAAACTGACAAAAATAGCAGTCATGGCTTTGCCTCCTCGTCCTCCGATGCCGAGCTATCATCTTTATCATCCTCCTCATCATCTCTACCCTCCTTTTGGTCGACGACCTCCTCATCCTCTTGCTCTTCCTCGTCTTTCTTTTGCTGCTTGCTGCTTCCTTCAGGAGCAGCAGCTTTCCTTTTCTTGCCGAAGTCGACGTTCTTATCGGTTTGCACCGTGCTGTTTCTTACATATTTTGTGGGGATCCTGCGGAGTACAGACGGTGGGAACGGTCAGTCCAAGGGCTTGGAACGGCTCGTCCAAACCTGGGACGGTGTGTTTTGCGTAAAACAACACATACGCGTAAGTAAAAAAGAAATAGTAAAACAATGGGTAGGGACTAACCAGACAGTGGGCTTGCTTTTTACGACGGGGACAATAGAGGACTCGTCGTGGTTGAGGTCCTCGTCCTTGATCTTTGCCTCCTTGCCCATTTTCTTTTTTAAAAGTTTGATGCCCTCCCCATGGTGGGAGAGCATGCGCAAGATGTAGTCTTCTTCGTCCTTTATTGCGTAGAGGGTTACCTCCACGCAGTCCTTGGGCACGACAAGTCCCTTAAGACTTGCCACGTCCGTTGGGCCCTCCCCCACCAGGTCTAACAAACCGCGCGCGATGCAAAACTTTGGGATGTTCGTGAAGGAATCCGTGTCCGCTACCGGCCGCGACTTGTGCCCCTTCTGGGCACCGTGGAATATGTCGACGAAGCGACCGCTGGTGAGCTTACCATCTTCTTCGCTCTCGGTCAACGGTTCCTGTATATTCGAAACGAAAGACACAACAATATGTCAGTCAAGGGTGGAACGGTGGTTCCAAAGGCTTGGACGATATTTAAAAAAACGGTTCCAAAGGAGTTCCAAAGGGGTTCCAAAATTGTTCCAAACGCTTGGAATAGGCCCGTGCTCGTGCGTGAAATAAAGTTACTTAAAGAAACCCGTGGACTCACAGTTCCAGTTGTTTGGAACCACGGTTCCAGCGGCAGTGCACACCTTTTGCTTTTGCGGAGGGGGCTCCTCCACCTTGACTTTCTTCTCTTCTTCTTCGCCTTCTCCATCGTCTGGGATGGACTCCTTTGTCCATCCATTGATAGATTTTACGGCATCATAGAGCGGTCCCGACTTCGGACGCCCAGCCTCCTGGTAGTTGAGGATCGCCTCGGTCTCAGCAGCGGTGATCAAGGACTCGCCTCTTCCAAATAATCGGAAGCCCCTTGCGGGGCCTTCGTAGCGCGCGAAGTACCCGTCCGGAAATTGTTTGGTGAACTTCTGTTTCCAGCGTCCTTCTGTGGCCTTGGTATTTTTCAAATACGCTAAGAAGCGGCTGGTCAGGTACATGCTCACTTGGCGTTTCGGGACAGACGGCGTGACCGCGTGAATCTCCTCGACAACATCGCGGACTAAGGAGCTTTTTAATCGCGAGGAGGTGGCTCCCACCGGTATGTCGCCTTTCTCCATTCTCTTCTCGATAATGTCCCGGCCATGCGAACGCATGTCGTTGATGTCGTCTTGCGTGGGGCCAGCAACCCCGCCAGCTGTCTGCATTACTACTGCGGCGGGGGGTTTTGAAGACTGCGGATGAGAGGAGAGACGTTGAGACTCCATCTCCGCGATTCTTGCCATTAGAGCGCGGGTGGTGGAGTCTTTCGTATCGGTCAAAGCAGATTGTCGCGGCGACCTGTCCAGCACCTTTTTCTTTACAGTTTGTTTTGGCGGTGGGGTTTTCCTCTCGCTTCTCCTTAGTCGTGTCATTTTTTATGGTGTGGGTTTTCTACGGTACGGCGGCTTGAATACGGTGTGTGCTGAAAATACTTTGACTCTCTTTTAACGCACAACGGCCGGAAATCAGTTCCAAGGCAGGTCCGGCGGCTTGGTGCATTGGTCCGAGCGACTGGATCGCGTTATCGTGAGGGGCTCGAGATCTTTTTCGAAATTTTGAATTTCGAGCGGACCTGCGACTGCTGTCACCTCTGTCCTCCGTCGACGGGTATGACATTGCAATCGCTGCCGTGTATTCCATCTTGACTAGGTACTGTCTGAAGATGAGGGTTCCGACGAGGAGCCAGTCGCAGCGCGCGTCGCGGAGAGGGAGACGTACATCGTCAACATACACGAAGTGCACCACCGTGGCAACGCAGGAGCAGGAGCGCCGTCTGGCTCTCCGACCAATTTACTCTCAGCACTGGCCGAGGAGATGGGTGAAGAAGTGCTCTCGAGCGCACTCGACACCTTGGGCTTGGGGGAACTCCCTGAGACACCAAGCAAGGGTGCTGACTCCGAGTACACAGCAGCACCGGCTGTAGCACTGGGCAGCACCCAACGCATGAGGGGCTTCCCAGTGAAGACACCCGAGGAGTACGAGGCCGACGCACAGGTGCCCATGGCGCCTGCGGCGGACGAGATGCAGAGGAAGGTGCAGCTCATGGCTTCCGTGATCAAGAGCCTAGGAGCGGCTTTCCGTAAACTATCTGCTGGACTCGTGGCAGAGGGTCGGATATAACAGCCCCCAGGGGTGTGGAAACCTTGGTGGAGCTAGCGGAGACCGACCAGCTCCCCATGCCAATAGCCTTAGCAGCAGACTGTCAGGGCAGAGGCGAAGATAATGGTGACAACAGCGACGAAGACGACGACTGCCCAGGCATGGAATCGGGCGACGACAGCGACGAGGGAGAGATTCCCCTGGACGAAATGCCGGAGGACATGGTGGAACAGCCCAGGAAGGGGAGAACTACGGTGCGCGTCACCGCTGCAGCGGCCACAGTCCAGGAGAGCTTTGGGGTGAAGGACTTCAGTGAGAGGGGCGAGCTACACGCAGGGACCATGGAGGCCAAAGCGTACGAGCAGTTAAAGAAGAAGATGCTCAGTGGTCTCACAGAAGAGCAGCTCACCGCCATGGCGCAGGTCCAGCATGTGTGCAAGCTTCTGAACGAGGCTCTGGCACAAGGGATGGCTCTAGTGGCCTCTGGGGGTCTGCTCATGTTGTACAAAGCGCTCCTTCTAGACACCGGAGCCAATTGCAACATCATCCCCATCAGAACGGTCAACAGGCTTGGCTTGACCATCTTCGATGCGGAGACAGGGGCCAGAGTGGCCAGGTGTGACGGCAGCCCTGCAGAGTTCACCAAGTACTGCTACGTGGATGTGGTCCTCGCCGCGGGCACCCCGTACATGACTCTGCATCGACTTCATGCCTTTGTCACATACACCAACGACACCACGTGGGACTTCCTGGTGGGCACCGCACGGGACCTCTGAAGAACGCACTCAAGCTGACCATCGACCTTTACCGAGGCATCGCCACCTCTGAGGCCGCGGTGTCACTGGGCATGAGGGAGAAGGTCACGCTGCCGTTGATCGAGTTGACGCCGCCTGCTGATGCGAGGAGCAAGAGGAACGAAGACCCAAGGGTGTGCCTGGCGACTGAGATCTTCGACGACGGTGCTACGCTAGAGCTCACTCTTGCCCCCATCTTTGAAGACTGTGCTCCACTTCCACGTGAGGCTGTGTCTCCGGACACAAGGGGAGAGGATCGCCTGGCCCTCTCAGGAGAAAGGTGTGCACCTGCACCGTGTGCATCCTTACGAAGTCATCCCGAGCTGGTGGATAGTCTGGCATCATTTCTAGAGGATCTCAGGCTGAGAAGGTTCAATCAGGAGGAGAAGGAGATGCTGGAGGCACGCTGCCAGTCCATGGTGGAAGCGGGCACCCTGCGACCCAGCGCGCTTATGCAGGCAGAGGTCACTGGACGAGTCAGCCTGCGCGCCGAGAACTCATTGTTCGAACCACCTGCACCCGGCACGTCCACAACAAACCAGATGTTGGGCCTGCTGCAAGCGACGTCACGCAGCCAGCGGGAGGCCAACGTTGCAACCAGAGGCGAGTGGTCCAGTGTTGAAGAGCCAACCGAGGTGGAGCCCGTCACGCCAGCCAGCCTGGCCACGACTCAGACAGACCCTCGCTATCCAGACCTCACGCAGGAGCAAGAGGCTGAGAGTGAAGCTGACTACATGTTGGCCAGTGCACAGCCGTGGGAGGGCATGGCAGTTAACCCGTGGGATTTTTAGGACAAGGAGAGCAGCTGGTCTCAGCAGCGCCTGTACATCGACCGCACGGGCTACGCTCGCTTGTGCACACTCAGTGAAGATGACAATGGTAGCGAGGTGGACGCAGGATTCGTACAGGTCAAGTTCCCGCGCTGTGGAGAATGGAAGACCATCTTGGAGACGGAGTTACTGTGGCCCGACTTCACGCTGGTGGACCAGAAGGTTGACAAGGAGACTAAGGTACCCTCAGAGACCTGGGCCACACGGGCAAGTTACAAGAAGGATAACGAACAGGTCCCGCTTCCTGACGGTGGTGCCCATCGAGAAGCTGGGAGGTACACCATGGCGAGTGTCCAGGAGGCCCTCAACGCCCAGCAGGTGTACCCTACAGGGGTCGTTACTGGCAAACTCATGTGAGACAGAGTGGCGCGCCAGTTCTGCGTGCTCAGCGAGCACACTCGTGCCCAGTGGGAACTCATGGAGCACATGGTGCGTCACACCATAGATGGCGCCACCGACGTGAGCCCAATGGGGAAGGTGACTGGCGAGTTCCAGCTGCCTTTCTATTACGAGAAGGATCAGCGTTGGCGATGCCAGCACCTGAAGTACGTGCAGCGGGTGGACATCACTGACCTTCGAGCTCGTCTGAAGGTGAAGTATGATGAGGAGGTGGCTGGTGTGGAGAACCTGAACGTGAAGGCTATCCCGCAGCTCACGCTGTCGGACGCAGCTGGCAAGGTGGGGAAGTTCTACCCAGTGACCGATGGGGAGGGAGGAGACGGTGAGGTGTTCAGTACAAACGCTGCCGCCGTGGAGTACCTACACTTGGGGGACAACCCCAGAACGATGCTTGGTGCATGCAAGACGGAGGAACAGGCACGTGACGCGCTGGACACCTATGGGGCCAGGCGAGCCCCTCCAGCACGCACACTCAAGACTCTCAGGACACGGAAGACTGTCAGAGGAGATGAGGCAGGGCCATCTGGCTCCACACCGCCGCCATCCTCAGCTCCGCTGCGCCTGAGGCATCAAACCTGGCCAGGGAACATATCAACCCCCTATGGCCGGTCTGTGGCCGTACGATGAGGGCTGTGGCCGAGGTTTGGCCGAGGGTGCTTTTGCTTGTTGGCCGAGACTAATCATGTAAAATTTTGACAATTTCCCCGAAAATTTGCGATTTTTATGATAATGCCATGCTTAAAATTAAAATTTTGCGCCTGCGACGGGCAATTTTTGATCTTGGCCGGGTTGGCCGAAACTTGGCCGATGGAAAATTTGAGTGTTGGCCGTACGACATAAAAGTTTGATATCTGGCCCAGCGGAGCCTTCAACCCTAAAGAGCTAGAATATCACTCATCGGTGTTCCAGGGCACTTACGAGCCAGAGCCAGGACCCGCAGCGAGAACACCACTCGAGAAGCCTACTGGCTGGATCCGGAGGGGATTTCAGAGTTCGCGGCGTTGCACGAGCAGACGGTCTTCCTCATCCAATGCCGTTGCTTCAAGGGCAAGGTCGAGTTCCAGCTTGGGAAGCCCTATGCACAGCGAGGAAAGGGGATGCACACATGCCAACTACACAGATGCATCTACAACTGAGTGCTACTGTCTCGACCAAACAGTAACATTCAGCAGTAGATATATTGCACGGCTGAGTGCTACTGTCTCGATGCGTGGCCCCAACAGGTTATGCCGAAATTCCGCGGCAAGATCGAAACATGCTCGGATATGATCGAAGCGCGTCGCCAACAGCAGCTTGGTTCTTCGCATCATACTAAGCCAACATTGGGACTGACTTTTTAGTTTCAGCAAAGCTCACTGAGGAAGGTTTGTGGCTCAAACCGAAAAGCTTATGAGTAGCCAGCATTGGCTCCGGTATTTCATATCGTTATTTGTACAGAGTATTTTGGTTTTTATATTATTATCTCAGCACGACTTTATCACAACTGTTATTGCAAAAGCTACTTGTTCTGACTTGCTGTGTTCGAGCCGTCACTGCGGTCGTATTTATTACACTACACTACTACGTGCAGCTTTCGAGCACATACCGTATTACAGCGAAAATTTATTTTTTATAACGTTTTATCTACAGTACTCACAGGGACGTTTTTCTGACGATCGCCCACGAGACTGCTTAAAGATCCAGCGGGCTACTTTGTAGGTACCGGATCGAGAACTCTCAATTTACGAGAGGGACAAATTGTTTTCAACACTTACTTTTTTCAAATTTACAGTTACTACCACGATGTCTCAACCACTACAACCAGTTCCAGGGACGCCAGTGACACCGCAGGCAGTGCCCCAGCAAACTACACCTATGGCGGCGGCGGCGCCTCCAATTCAACAGCCGCAGCACGTGATTGGGCAGTACACTCCGAGCAGCTTCTCTGCCTACAATTCATACACCACCCCAACCCAAACTCAGCCAGCACCAACAGGAGGAATGCAGTATCAGCTTCCCCTTCCTCAGCCGCCGATTCCGCAGCAGAATGCGGCAGGATTCCAGCAGAACAATGGTCCTCCCATAGACCCAATGACCAATCGGCCATACGTGTCGAGGTTCAAACGTGACTACGAAGAAGAGTAATTAAGAACGGCAGCACTCGAGGCACAAATCGTGGAGTTACGTGGCACAATTATGGAAATGGAGACCCGATTGGTTCAGTCAAACGCAGCGACAGCCGAGGCAGTTCGCGACAAAGAGTACGGAGAGCGTTTGGCTAGGGAGATCGCAGCAATGAGGGGGGACACCGACCTGCAGAAACTTGGTGGAGTACTGGCGGGTGCAGCGACGGCGGGCGCTCGTGAGACAGCTGCGAAGGGGAAGGCTGTCCACTTCGAAATCAACCAGCTGGATGGAAGCAGCGATGACGGCCGAAAGAAGAAAAAGGACAGGAAGCGGAAGAAGTCCTCAAATAAGAAGAAAAAGAAGAGATCCAGCTCCAGCTCAGACAGCGAGTCGTCTGAAACCACGGGCACGAGCGATGGGAGCCGTAGGAGCCGCCAGCGACACAGGAGGGAGAAGGGTGCGTCCCGCGCCCAAGCGACTCAGAGTGGCAGCGGCCAGAGGGGTGCGAGTACGGGCACCAGCCCAGATCCGAAGGGGGCAGCGTTCAGGGCGATGCTCAGCGCCCGCGAAGAAGCATACACGGATGCTCTCAACAGAGGCCTCGACGAGACAGCTGCTCAGGCTGCGGGGATGGCAGCCGCGTTCGGAAAGCCAGCAGCGAGACCTCCAGCTCTCCCGATTCCTACGCCCGTGCCCAAACCGTCAGCACCACCGAAGACACCCTGTCCCGCGAGGGGTGTTGTGCCGGTCGATGCGACCCATATGTCTCCCTACAAATTATTGGCCTGTCCACACGCGTGGAAATCCAGATGAACGACGCGTGGATTGCAGATGGACGCCGTATGGACGCTTTTTTTGCAAAATCCACACGTGTGAAAATGTCTAATTTGCAAAAGTGATGTTCATACGGTGTCCATACGATAAATCCACACGTCGTCCATACGTGTGCTCCCGTGTGGACGACGTATGCTAGTTTACCTGATTTTATTACGCGTGTGGACGCTCCGTACACTGCCCGACCGTATGGATAGGTGCCGTCCATACGCATGAACCGTTGGAAATTGCTGTCCACACGTGCGGACAGCGAGGAATGCCGCTTCTACCCCTCCTCAGCCATATGGACACCATGGGGACGTGTCCCTGGACGGTACCGACGCGTACGGACGACGTGTGGACGGGCGTATGGACAGTGTGAGGCCCGTGCCGTGCCAGTCTTTTGCGCTTGTCCGCACGTGTGGACAGCCATTGCACCCGGGCCTGGGTGTACCCGAGCACTGCTTGCCCCTTCCTCAGCCATATGGACACCATGTGGACGTGTCCCTGGACGAACCCATGCGTACGGACGACGTGTGGACGGGCGTATGGACAGTGTGAGGCCCGTGCCGTGCCACTCTTTTGTGCTTGTCCGCACGTGTGGACAGCCATTGCACCCGGGCCTGGGTGTACCCGAGCATTTCCTGCCCCTTCATCAGCCACATGGGCACCATGGGGACGTGTCCCTGGACCGTACGGACGCGTACGGACGACGTGTGGACGGACGTATGGACAGTGTGAGACCCGTGCTGCGCCACTCGTTTGCGCTTGTCCGCACGTGTGGACAGCCATTGCACCCGGGCCTGGGTGTGCCCGAGCATTTCCTGCCCCTTCATCAGCCATGTGGGCACCATGGAGGCGTGTCACCGATCGAACCCATGCGTACGGACGCCGTGTGGACAGACGTATGGACGATCGGAATTCGCCAATCCATACGTATGGACGTCGAAATTGGAGTTTGTTGAAACACGCGTGTGGACACATACATCCGCGCGTGTGGATAAGAGTTTACCCGCATGGATTAGCGGAATCATGCGTGTGAATACAGGTATCCGCCTACATACGGTTTATTTACATATATATTACATCGTGTATCATCCGCAATCATCTGAATCAGATGAGCTACTACTGTCATCCTCGCTACTACTGTTACCATCGAGTTCACGGAAGAAATCCGCCTTGCGATCCAACACAACTTGCAAGCAATCAGTTCGTCGTCGAATGGCCAAAGGGACAGCATTTCCTTTGAACCGGGCAAGCCAAGCCGGCATGAAAGGAACATCCTGAATTACCACTTGATTCTCAATGCTGTTTGCGCGAACGAATGGCTGAGACACGTCCCATGGCATGTCTTTGCGCAGGTAAATGTTCTTGCTGATGTCGTCCGCAAGCGCAGCCGCCTTTGGGTACCAACGGGCCTTCAACAGAAAGATCTCGTGACCGGGAAGGTCAAGCTTGACAATCTTCATGATTTCCCCATACCTATCTTCAACGTCATCGTCCGGTATCTCGCCTGTAAGAAGTTGGGCTTGAGTTGGCACTCCCGGAGTTCGAAAGATGCTCTTGAAATACCGTTGACAGCTCTTCAAACCAATGTCGCTGTCGTGCACTCGGAAATCTTCACGCCCGATCTTGATGCTAGGATACTCCGTCCACGGGGCGATGCCGGCTAAGGCGAAGGCCTGCTCCTCCTCGGTGAAAGGCTGAATCTGCAAAGTTGTTGGGCACCTCCGCCACGTGTCTGGTTGTAGAAACACCGGAACCACGTCATTCGTCATCGGCCTTCGACGACCCGCCCGTCGGTTGCGACGATTCCGTTGCAGAGCGTTCCTGCATTCGCAAGGTACACACGGGTGGACTCAGTGTTCCGTACGTTGTCATACGGTGGCCGTACGCCGTCCATACGCCATCCACATGGCATTTGCACAATTTACAGACACGCATATGAGTTGGTACCTGTTGAATAAGGCGAGTCTGTCGTCGAAATTTTTGCACAGAATGTCGTACTCGGGGAACTCGGTACGAAGATAAACTTGAATCTTTTCCCTGTCATCTGTTGCGATTGACGCCGCGCAAGTGAATTAGTTGTCTCACAAGAAGACTGAAGAGAGAAAAAACGGACAATAGTGAAAACCTATCCGTGCGTACGGACAGGTATTCCACACGTGCGGGCGGCGTCGTCCGCACGGAAGGCCCTTCGTCCACGCGCTTGGACAAGTGCTATTGATCAAACGGACAATAGTAAAGTACTGTCCGTGCGTATGGATCGTTGTCCACGCGTGTGAACAACTACGTGCAAACGTACTTACAAAGCATCCACACGCATGGACAGACTGACATGCATGGTACACATAATACTTATGGATGTGCTCACCAGCGGATGGCCGCGCACAGTGCTTGATTTTGTTGTAAAGATGTTCTGCTTTGCAGGAGGTCGATAATGCGGAGCTCGACCAATTCGATGCATCTGCTTGATGCCCGCAACCATGGAAACCGTTCGCCGCAACTCCAATCCTTTCATCATGCTGGCGACTGGTTGTGAGCGGGTCTTGATGGACAGCTTCAACAACCCGAAATAGTCTTCGAAGACATACATCCAGATTTCCCGTGCAGGGCCGTTGTCCTTCAGCTGGTCGACAATGTGCACGAGAAGATGCGACATAATCACCAACGCCTCAGGGGAGTTGTTCCGCTCCATCTCATCTCTCAACTTCATGACTCGGCTCTGCAGCTTGTTCATTTCCTGAAAGGCAAAATGAGAGGCAACCTTAATCTCGAACCGGGACATGACAGGTGTGAATACTGGAGGAACACCCGGATGGACAACGACTTCATACGTCGTCCGTGCGGCGTCCGTACGGTGTCCACACCGAAGCACACGTGGATTAGGCTAATTAACGTACCTCTGGATCAATTGAGGGGGCGGTTAATTCTCGAACCACCACCGCAAATTCGCCGACGAACTTCGCGTATTGTGGACGGAGAACTTGCCCGTCAGCATTTTGCCAGGATGCAATAACGCCCAGTATCCCAGAAGTGAGGGATACCACCAGCTCCGCGGCCTTCATCTTCCGCACCTTATTCGGGCTGTTGTACTTCTCCTGCAAAAGTTTCTTAGGTAGAGGTCCCATATTTGTCGGGAGCTTCAGACTTCGTACCCACTTGATTGCACCGGTCTTTGCGATCGGTGACAGTCCCCACGGTGATGGTTTGTCTGCGAAGAATTTACATTGTTAGGCATACAGTGGAGGGTCCATACGTCGTCCGAACGGTGGCATAGGACGTCCGTCCGGACGGAACAAGGTGTCCACCCGTATGGAACAGCAGAAACTCGCAAACGACCTACCAGCTTACCTGCCAGTCGCTTCGCAGCAGATCTTCGATCGTTTACATTTCTGGGTGGGGGTGCGATAACCCACGATCGATGGACCTTCATCTTTCGCGCATAGTTGCGTGTGTTCGGTCCCCAACCATCACCAAAAATCACGCAGTGGACGCCGTGAATCAGGTTGTACAAGATGTGCATCAAGTCGAGAAGGTAGTCTTTTACAACGTCAAAATCAGGAATGATTGACATCGGGCATGGTTCCTTGACCCCGCTCTGCTTCATGAATTCCTCGATGATTGATTTAGGCACTCGTCCCTCTCTGATCATCTTGGCGTGGAGCTGTTGGGTTTCGCGGACTTCGCTGTTGGTGCGAAGAGGAATTGATTCACCTGCTCAATGCCGGCGGAGAAAATCAACACAACACGCTTAGACGGTGAATCACGCGTACGGATGACATATGGTTCCGTCGTCCACGCGTATGGACGCCGGTATCCACTAGCCCGAACAGGGTGTTCTTTAACACATAATGTAAGCTAAAAATCCACGAGCTGTCCGTGGGGTGTCCACACGGTGGGCACACGTACAGCCGAAGAAGGAAAGGGGACAAACGAAGGGGTCATGCGTTTACCTGGTTGCAGTCCTTGGTGTAGTGAGGAATATATGATTTTCGTTAGACCAGATGTAGATTTCTCAGTACCCCGTATCCAGCATCTTAGGCAACCTAAGTACGAATTAGCTCCCAATCGTCTCGCTGCGTCGCTCAAGCCAACGTAGTCTTCGAGCACTTTGTACAGCACGAGCTTGAACGTGAAAACCGTGTTGGTAATCACATCGAACATGCGTACGCCGATAGTCAGTCTGTTAACCTCCAAGGTGAACATGTCGTAGAACTTGCTGCTGACTTTCGGTTTTCCATCCCAGATTCCCCAAGTCATCACGTATTCTCGTTTGCAGCGAATTTCTCCTGGGAAATTGACAATCGTAAAACACAGCGGAGTCACCGTGCGTATGCCGTCGTTGAAGGATTGGACGCCATCCGCACACGCCATGATGGCAATGTTCCTCGGGTCTTTAAAGACGTCCCACTTGTTGCGAACGAAGTTGAGAAATCCTGGCGAGTCTGCACGAGCATTGGGAAACGATACATGAGAATTCCTTACACTAACTGTCCACACGGGTGGATAACTAAGTACACACGTACGGACGACGAGCGAACGAATTGTCCATACGGTGTTCACACTCATGGACAGGTTTGCACGAGCTCTGGGAAATGGCACCTAAGATTTCCGCAATTAAACTGTTCACACGAGTGGATAACGACGTCCGTGCGTACGGACGGCGTACGTATTTACCATCCATATGGTGTTCACCTACATGGACGAGTTTGCACGAGCAGTGGGAAATACGACATACGAATTCCGCACTTGCTTCGTCCACACGGGTGGACGATGCTAATCGTACCCACGGACGATGTACAGTCCTTACGTCCATGCGGTGTACACAGTCACGGATTGAAATTTCGGAGTAAACTCACCCAGTATACCATGTACCTCCGCTCGGGGGTCTTTGTCCAACATGCCTTCTTTCCACCACGTACGCGCTAGCATGGCTAACTCCGGCGTCAGGAAGAATACGGTGAACAGCGTTTCGAGCGGCCACCATCGAAAAATACAGCGAGCTCGACCAGGAATGTATACCCCCTTCACCGTCTTTCCGTCCTCGTATCTCGGTTCCAGGCATTTCGGACACTTGTCGCGGTTGGCGTGCTCGTCCTGAAAGAATTCGGAGCACTCGGGGCAAACGTCCACTTCGTTGTATCCCTTGAACATCTCCTTCCACTTCTGCAATACTTGTGCATAGGTAGATGGAACCTCTGCGATGTGAGTATGTGCACTATCGGCTACTTTGTCGACGTAGTGAACACGCAGAATGTTCAGAATCGCATCGAAGTAGGCCTGCGAGCTGTTGTGGTGGTTGTGGGAGACGAGAAGATCCAACACGAAATTGTTCGCCACAACGTCAGCGGACGCTTGGACGTTTTCTAGACTTTCCTGCGCACACAAACACACACACACACACACATCCTCAAAGAAGGCATGAATGTGATGAATGCTGATGAATTGCTGACTTAGCCGATAAGGAAGACCTACCTCTGCGCTTGGGTCCTCTTGAGGTCCCAAGAAGAGCCGATTGATTTTTTTGATCGTCGCATCTGCTGCCTCGTGGATGGCAACATCTTCTGGGAATTCCTCCTCCTCACTATGTTCATCTTGTTGTCGCTCTGGTGACGGCGATCGATCACCATAAAGTCCATTGGCACGCACGTGCCGGAGAGTTTGCTTACTGGATAACCACCTTTCACCATTGCATTGAACGCAGGGACAAAATGGCATCTTTGGTCGTCCGTGCGTCGTACGTACGGCGTTCGTACGCTAGGCTTAGGTTTCCAGCGTATGGACAACGGTGGTCATACGTTCCATGTCACATCTGCGCGAATGCACCGACACTTACGTCAAGGTTGTAAACTCGTGGTCCACACGTTAGATTAAGGATGGACGCTATGTGTTGTCCGTGTGGATTCCGCAAGCATTCTAGTCCATGAGAGCGGTTGTCCACACGCGTGGAAACGTCAGTTAGCTGTCCATGTGGGGTTCGTACGAATTTTCGTATGAATAAGCACATTTCCACACGTGGGCATGTCCCATGGACGGTCTGTCCATATGGTTGGAAAAATCAGCACATTTTGAACAGTCCGCATGGATGGATAGGAAAAGCACACGCTGAATTACGAGTTTTCGTACGACTTTATAGTGTTTGTACGCTTTTTGTTGAAAAATGTCCACACGCGTGGAAACGTCAGTTAGCAGTCCATACGCTGTCCATCCGAGTTAGCCTTGACTGTCCGTATGATTCATGTCCCATGGACGGCCTTTTTCAGACCGTTCATATGACATGAAACTGGACCTCATGGAAAATAAAAACATACAAACCGTATGGACAGCGTACGGCCAGCACATTTTACCACACGGTGGACACTTGGGTAGAAATACTTAGCGAAAAAATGGCAAAAAAAAAAATCCCTTAAAAAGGCCGATGGAGGGCTAAAATCGGAGCGGGGGGACAAAAAAAAAAATTAAGCGGGAGGGGGGTTAGACGCCCTCTCGCTGCTTGCGATTTACCCCAGAACAGGCACTCAGTGGGATTGTTTCCCAGCGGACAGTGCAATCGACGGTCCAGATGAACCCCCCAGTCTTAATCGGACGGTCTCCATGAGTTACCGAAACTTAAAATGGCATGGAGGCGTGGGTGGGCACCCACGACGCCCCTTGTGGACTAGCGGCGTCGTCGGCGGCAATCGCCTCATATCGCTAGACCACAGGGGGTATCGTGGATGCCCATGCCTCCAAGGGGATTCGAACCCCTCAC
>LGRX02013446.1:0-10864 GCA_001247695.2 Cymbomonas tetramitiformis | reverse complement strand
TGTGTCCCGACGGGGTTCACTTAGCAGACTGTGTGGTGCAGTGGACGGAGCTCCAGCCCTCCGCGGACACCTTCCTCCCTGGCCTCGGAAGGGCCAATGAGGGGGGGGGTGGGCCTGCCGGATTTTCGGGTCCTCCTCTTGCGGGTCTCCTTCGATGAGAGGGAGCCTGCGGGCCCCGGTCCCCGTTGTACCTTGGGAGGTTGCAGGGCTTGTGACTGGGGTAGGGGTATGAGATGGGGGCTGCCTTTCATGCAGGCATCGTAGGCACTGGGGAGCAGTGGGCTGGGCTGCAGTTCTCCGTGACGGACCCGCTGGAGATGCAGTTGCGGGCAGACATGCTGTTGGCGGTGTCTGGCACCCGTGAGGCTAGCACCATGCGGGGCTACTCTCGGGTGTTCGTGCGGCACCATGCCTTCTGTCAGGACCGTGACCCGCCCAGGGTGCCTGTTCCTGCCGACCCGGTCACGGTGGCTATGTACTTGCAGTACATAGCCAATGCGGCCAGGACGTTCTCAGTGGTGAAGACCGCTTCGGCTATGGTCTTCACTGCTCATGACTTGGTTCTGGTCCCGGCGGACCGGAATCCCACTTCTCATCGGCTGGTGGCCGCGGTACGGGAGGCGGCTCACAGGAGGCTGGGGGACAGGCGGCTCAACAGGAAGGAGCCGCTGGAGTTTGCATTCGTGCAGAGTGGTGCCCGTTGCTGGTTGATGCTGGGAGGGGTCACTCGGCAGATGTTTGCTACACTGGGTTTGGACATGTGGACAGGCTTTTGGCGGTATGACTGTGCGGAGAAGGTGAGGCTGCGGGATATGAAGTTCTGTGAGACCCACATGACCACCTTCCTGGAGAAGCGGAAGACGGACAAGTACAGGTATGGTCAGTTGGTGGAGGTTGCCCGGGCGGCGGAGGGGCAGCCTATGTGCCCAGTGGAGGTCAGTCAGAGGTGGGTTGACACCCAGATTGCACGGGGAGTGCAGCCCGATGAGCCACTGTTTCAGCAGATTGATGGCAGGCGGTTTCAGCGGGACCCGTCGGCTGACTGCCTGACGGGGAAGAGGCTGGATTATCCTCAGCTGAGGAGGTACCTGTTCAGGATGCTTGGTGAGGCCTCTGGGCTGGACCCCGAGGCTCTGAGGCAGCTGTATGGGACCCAGTCCCTGCGGTCTGGTGGGGCCACGGCGGTGGCTGCGGCTGACCAGGTTACTGATTTCGAGTTCAATCAGTACGGAGGCTGGAGCTCGCGTCGGCGGCTGCGGCCACCTACAAGGCTACCAACCTCAACCGCAGGCTGGCGGTGTCCAGAAGCATGCCCCATGCTCAGCAGAGTAGGCGGCCCTTCTTGCCTGATTGCTTGATTTGCTGCCATGCATTGTACGTGCACTGCTTTGTGGTGATCTTTGTGTGCTTGCACCGGCCGGGTTTCCATTCACATATGTGTCATATGTGTCATGCAAGCTGGGCTATGTAGCCGCAGCTGATTAGAAAACTGATGGTTTTCTGATCAGTGTAGTATGACAGGCAGTATGACTGTCATACGGAGCAGATCTGAAAACTGAGGTTTTCTGATCAGTCGGAGGCCTAAGAGGCCAGCAACGGGACTGAGAAGGCTTCTTGCCGTGTTACTGTGAGTGTGTGGACTTTCCCACCCGCCCTCCCTTGTGCTTCAGGTACGGATGTGGAGAGGCCGCTTTCAGTGCAGGAGCTGCAGGACTTGGAGGACCTGGAGCAGCTGGGCTCTGAGCTGGAGGCTGTGCAGATCCGGCCCGCAGAGGGGCAGTCGGCTCATTAGAGTGTAGGTAGAGGAGACTAGGACCTGTGCCTGTTCAGTGCCGACCGTTGTGATGAGAGGTAGCTACAGTTATCCTTCGATGGGGGGCTGCGAAGCTGCCTCATGCTGCTTCTCATCTAGGCACTGTTCAGTAGGCTTTGCGGCTAGGTGATGGCTTTGTTATTGCTGTCGGGCCTGACTCTGTGCTGGAGCGGGTAATTATGCTTTTTGAGGGTTTCAGCCCTAGCATAGCATTTTAGGTCCATAGTCTGTACTCTTTAGGGTAATGATAGTATTTGCGGGCCTCAGTCCTTTGGCACGAGGGGCATGTGCCCGCATGCAGAAGGCTGGGGTCGGCAGTCGGGTCGAGGGACCCTGATTCCTGTCTGACGGGAGTCCTTGGTTTGTGGCACATCTGGATTTTTCGTATTATTATTTTTTGTAATTCCATACGCAGTGCACCGGCCGGGTTTCCATTCACATATGTGTCATATGTGTCATGCAAGCTGGGCTATGTAGCCGCAGCTGATTAGAAAACCTGGCGTGGGAGATGCGAGGTTGACGGACGTTGCATCCCCCGATACTACGGACTTGTATCTACTACTAGCTACTACCCGTAGGGCCCGCATTCGGTATGAGGGTGTTCGCGTCACGGTTTGGAATAATTAAATATAGATCCCCCCCCCCTTTCCATACACTGAACACTCTCTCTCTTTCGCGTTTTGGATTTATACCGGAGTAGACACTTGACACTATCGACTATTCTATGTTTAAAATAATTAAAAATTGTCGCACCGAAGGTGCATCTATTCCTCTCGTAATATTCTATCTTGAATCTAACAATCTTTACCGTGACACACGTCTTTTGTAAAATTGTATCCAGTCGGCTTTATAAATATAGATGGCAGCGCCAGCGGTGTCACTTCATGGATTCCCTCCACCTATTCACATTCAGAATTCACGCATCGTGGCGAATCGCTACTGAGACGTGTCAGGTGTCACTACCCGTAGGAACCTTTGGGGGGGAAACCCCGGCGTGCCACATACTAAAGCTTTGCAAATTGCAATGGGCCATCCCATGCGATGGCCATGACATGTACATCGCGATGTCGATGTCGATGACGATGACGGCCCAGAACCGCCGAACATGACAGAATCAACAATCATGATTTGCAATTCAGCGATTCGGAGCGGTCAGACGCGAACACACATTTCCTCGTGCGGTTGAGACGTTGAGACCGTCGAGTGTTGAGACATGATATCGCAACATTCATTTTGGTTTTCCGTCGCTGAGCGGAAAGGGCAGACAGCCCTTATTTGACTTGATGGATATGAACTATCTGCGTGATATTGAGAACGCATATGGTTCGTATCTTATTCCCTGGACTGTTAGTAACCCACGGGTACCAACATTCTTCGGATCAAGTAAGCAATTCTCTTGAACCATGGGGGATATAATGAGCGCTCGGGAGTGTGAGTTCGCGCGGGTATGCACGTTTTCAAGAATGTCTTGACACTATGTTTAGTGTAGTGATCCCCATGCTCCCGTGGTTGCGACAACATCTATACTTCGTCACATCTCAGAAAACGACCACTGACATATTCATTACGATACAGTTGGCATGTTGGGACTCGAACCCAATCCGGGATGTATTCAGCTTACATCCCGGACACCATGCATGCTATATTACACGACTATTGAAAACAGCATAAAAAAGTCGCGTGAAATATTTCAAGTTGACTATGCGTGCCAAATATAAAAAACTGTGATGAGAAAAACGAAGGGAGCTCAAGGAGCTCAAGGGCTCGAAGGAAACCATGGCGGTAGAGGATGGTTGGTCGCAGAGGTGAACTGCCACGCGCCACCTACCCCAACGAAAGCGAAACCTGACGAAAGGGTTAGCACGCAATTCAAATACAATAACAAACTTTTACACCCAGGTCAGTGGGAAAAACAGGCACAAAGTAAGTAGGCACAAACCAACAAAGAGTGGGGCTGTATGGGCGGGCGCACTGCGGTGAACTGTTTCGGCATACACCATATTTGCAAAATCGAGTCAGTCGCGGAAATTGCCGCAGAAAACGTGCAAAATTGAAAACTTCCAAAAGAACATTCATTGCTCACAAATACGGTCGGGACCACTTGTGAAGCAGCCGTACAAACAGCAAAGGAGAAACGGGAAAACAGAGAGCTAGGAACCAACGTACCGTAAATTGGAGCTTTGAATCTCACGGGCAACCTGCACAATCTCCGACACGCCCACAAACCGCGCTTTCAGTTTACACATAAACAATGAAAAATAGTGAAAAGTGAAAAATAGTGAAAAGTATAAAGCTGGAGTTGCAGGCAGTTCAGGTCTGCGTGCAGTGTAGTAGTGCAGGGTGGGCGCTCCTGGTGAATAATGAATGTAACGTTGGCAGGCGCGGAACGTATTTGGAACGGGTGCTCGGTCAAACACTCATACCGTCTACATACGCGGGTCCGCGGCATTCTCGATTCAGGATTACAGTGGGTGTGCCCTTTATGACGCAGTCGCGCGAAACAGCGCGCGCGACGCGCACGATCGAGTTTTATACGTGTTTGCGTGTCGCAGAGCTGCCAATTGGAGTCTAGAAGAGTTCCCAAAAAACCGCTTTCAAAAATATTTATTACTCGACCTTCCACAGCTCCACGCGTTCAAGCACGTGCACATTGAGTGTGCCCTTTATGACGTATCTGTGGATATATATCATGTTTTCCCGTATTTTATTGAAATCCCGTATTTGTGGATATATTTCATGTTTTTCCCCCCCTTAAAATATGGAAATTGCAATAAAAAGCGAGCTTGCGTCATAAAGGGCACAGTGTCATAAAGGGCACACCCACTGTAGGTTCCATGAACCTGCTTCATGGATAGTAGGAAAAATTAACGATGAGAGTCCAGGAAATATCCGGATCTGACGCCCGTAACCATCTAAGATTCAATCGGACGATAACCTGATTTTTGGTGGGAATCTAAAACATCATTGGCTCGAATTTTTCGAACCAATACCTGACCTGAATGGAAGATCGGGTATGAAAAAGTTACGAATTTAATGAAGTACTGTGAATATGATTGGTCAGATGAGCAGCGTCTGTGAGCTCCTCGCAAAATCTGGAGTAGGACAGCCGACGTCTGCAGTAGGACAGCCGACACGATGCGGCAGATCGGCATTTCTGAATCGGAAGGCTCAAAAAGAGCATATTAGGCGACTTAATAATATAGATTGAATACTCCCCCTGAAGCTATCTGTTGTATGCGCCCGGATCCCTACCGTTAGATGGATCCGGTCGTTCACTGTTCACTAGAGCTGCACAACTGAAACTGGTCCGTTTATTTTTAACAGTGGCAATTTTCCGAATCCGACAGTCCATGTACGATTTCAGAGATCAAAATACGATGCATTCCATTGTCGCTCCCCAGGAAACTCTTCGGACCTTCCGATGTTCTCGATCTGAAAATATTGGACGGCTCAACTTTAGTTGGGCACCCCTACTGTTCACGGTGCAGAGCTGCAGACTCGAGAGAGACTGCCAGGAGCGAGGAGGTCAAAAAAAGACGAAATGCTATGCTGAGACTGTGTCTGTCTCAAAGTGAAAGTGACGAGCAAAAAAAGAGCACGCATGGACAAAAGCTTCTGAGTCGTCCATATTGATTCAGTGCTATACCTGCTGTGTGGATGAGTTACAATACAGGTTAAGCTCTGTTTGCAATGTGCCACTGAGCACTGTGCGAAATTTTTAGGAGCATTCCAATGGTCTTTTGCGAGCTCCATTCGTCATGGATATAGGAAGTGTATGTCACTCCAATACTGAAGCGATATAGCTGTGAAGAAACCTTACAGTTCGCCATGAGTGCCGAGGAAGCGCAGTCGACTCCGAATCTTACCGTGGCTGTCCCTCAAGACGAGGAAGCTATGGCACCCGAGCAAGATGTTGCACGCAACGAGGATGCCCCCCCGCAGAGTGATGGACCGATTCCTCCGGCTCAAATTCAAGCTGTGCCGCAACCACCCCTGAACACGCCTCAGTTTCACACGATAGTACGGCAGGATTCATTCCTTCAGCTTCACGCTGCCATGCAGTGGATGATGGAGAACATGGTGCCCAAAACCGAATTCGAAAACTACAAGCAGCAACTGTCGCATGAGATGGATGCTAAATTCAAACACCTGCAGGTATCTTCCCGGCAATCCTCTCTGTCGTTGTTTATATCTTTCGTACCCCTACGGCAATTGCGGGTAGCTCCAGCCTCTCCTAAAACTTCCGTACATTGAAACAGGACTCGGTGGATACTATCAAGAAAAGAGAAAAGGAACGACTCAAAGAGGGCCAGGGCCCTTGGGCTCAGTCTATCGAGGTACGCAGTGCGAATCGAGGATCTCTCGGCGTTTCCTCGTGATGCAATTTTGCTGAAAATTCGTTACAGAATATCGTCATTATCACAACCTGACAGTCCCACAACGCACGCAATTCCCGAACGTTTTTATCCACTAGTCTACTGTGCGGGTCTCCTGTTCTGTGGATTTCTGCAAGTTCTGTATCTCCAACGCTTAAGAGATAGCGAAGACATTATCAGCTGCAAACGAACGGGCGTCCATAGCCGGTATTCTGTACGGAACGTCGCATATCCTGAACATTTTTCACTTCGCGAAAGTGAGGCATCAGCTCGAGCAACACGGAGTTTTTGTACAGCAGAAAACTCTCATTTGATGCCTGCTATCCCAGTTTTCTCCCATACTTGTGCTTTGCAGTGAATTGAATCATTTGCTCACATTTCTTTTGAATAACCTTAGTTCACTACACAGTTGTTCGGTCGGCATAGTTCTCGGCCAGAGTTCACATTAGATTTGTGACAGCTGCCTGACCCTGACTTTCACAGCTCAGCTCAAAATTCTCATTCCCTATCGGGCGCTCCACACAGGATCGCCTGGATATGCTCGAGTCAGGAGAGTCTTCTGCCCAAACGCTGAAGTCGCCGACCCCGGAAGCTGGACGCGCGACCCCCAAAATGGGTGGCCGAGATGCGCTACTTGGTGAAGTGCGCATCTTGAAGAGAGAAGTACAGGAAGTTAAGGACAAGTTTGACGCCGGTCAAAAACTGGTGCGCTTATTCCAACAATCCAACAATCATTTACCATCCAACGTTCTGCGGCTTGCAACTGCTCCCTACCCAAGCCTTTGCCGACCTCTTCACGGCGGCTAGTTACCCTGCCGTTGATTGCTAGGACTCTGCGCATTTGCACCCGCGCTCCTCTTTCAAAACAGTCGCGTCGGCTTTCCTGAAACTCTCGCTTGCCAAATTTTTGCTTTTCAACTTTCCCGCGTCATTTCGCTTGTGAACGCTTTTCCCAGTTCTCTGCTCACCAGCATCATGCCTCCGCTTGCTCACAAGATCTTCACGCGTTGGCCCCACTCCCTAGTTCGTTGCACCTGTAACCGTCCCACACCCACGTTTGTACTCGCCGACGTTTTGCCTCCTCACTCCACAACGCACTTCACAGCCCGGACTCTGGGGTTTTTGCGGCGAAGCAATCCGCGGTGCCTGCTCCGCGTCCTGCGTATCGCACGTTTCATGCAAAGTGCTTCCCCAGGCTTCCTGACCGGAAATGGGCGGAAAGTGCTAGAGCTGGCTCCGCTTCTTGCTGTAAAACCCTCCCGGAGCGCATACCGCCGTTTCGCTGAGGCCTCGCTCATTTCTCGCTTGTGAGCTTTCTTGTCCCACGCAAGCGCTATGGACGCCAGTCGATGAGCGGGATGATTCACGTGCTCGCGATGAATTTTGCGCCGCTGGTGTGTTGCCAGGGTCGTGCCGATTCTCGTATACTTTTGTAAGCTGACTGGGACTCCTTGCAATGTGCACGCTATTCTACACCGTATACTCGCACTAAACCCGGCGTCGTATCCGTTGGCAGAGTGGAGTCCCACCGTCCTTGTAGAACGGAAACCCAGCGATAAGAAGTGGCCTTATCATTGCGTGTTGTGGGCATGTGGCAGGTTGCGGAGGCGCACAAGGTTTCCCTCGATGTGGAGTCACGTGTGGGCACCATTGAACCCAGCGTCGAGGAGCACCACAAAGCCCTGGAAGCCCTGTCGAAGGGCGAGAAGCCCCAGCTCTCTGCTGCACCCCCTGCAAAGAAGGTCGACCTCGGTCCTCTCGAGCGCAAGGTCGACCAGAAAGCGGTACGCGCCTTTCCCTGAGCGCGCACTTGAACACTTCCCAAAACCTTGTTTACGACATACTTCATGAGTTCAAATTATGAGTGCACGCTCTTTCGAAAGCCACGGAGAAAGCTAGGTCCTCTGCCGTGCCAACGCAGCAGGCACCACCTGAGGGTGTGGCGGTGAGGGATGTTGTATTCGTGCGAAGTTGTACCGAGCACTGATACCGGATAGTAGCGCTATAGGGCAGCTCATCTTGAGTTTTCAACTAAACATTCACGACCGGTTGTCTTGCATCCGACTTGATCGCACGGTCTTGAATCCTGTTCGCAAGCCTCAAAGGGATCGTCTTGCGCTTTCCTCTACTGCTGGTGTGCAGAGTCCGCTCGAAACTCTTGGCGCCCGCGCGCATTCTTCGCAGTGGCGGCTGATGGTTTTGCGTGCACGTGTGCAGATGACGGCGATGGACAGCTCAGGCTGGGTAAGATTGCCTGTGTCTCTCAGTTGGGGGAGGTGGCTGCGGTTGGCTCGCAGGACGCGCAAGCGCTGAAGGACTTAGAGTACAAGTTCACCCAACTGCAGAACCTGTACCTGATGCAGATGGACAACATGAAGAAAAAGCTGAGCTCGCGGGAGAACCAGGGCCAGGCGGCAGACTCGGCAGCAAACGCTGGTGCTGACGAGACTCAAGAATATCCGATGGAGGGCACAATCCCGGAGTTCGGGGAGATGCACATGCAAATACTGGAGCACCAGAAGTTGTTAACAGTGCGCGCAACATATTTGCCCGCTCATGTCGCCTGCGGGAAGTAGATTCCAGCACTCTTGATCGCAAATATAGCCAACACCACTAAGGAGTTCTCCTGGATCCCGGCCTTCTGTTGGCACGCGCCCTTCACCTCCACACACCAGAAGATTTTCACCGTGGCTTACTTCCAAAGTTTCGAAGTCTAAGCTCGTATTTTCTCAGGAATTTTCCGCGAAAGACCGATACAGCCTAGTGTACCACGTGCCTGCGATGGTTGCTACACATGTTTTGTAACTTGCGTGTAGTCAACAACTAGTGGGTGCATGGGATTGTATTTGTGTCTTCCCTTGTTTTGTGCTTGGAGCACCTCGGTGCCCGCGTGTGATTTTTGCTTCCCTTCACCATGACCCGCGTGCTGGTATACGCTGTTGTGTGCTGAGCAGTGATCCATGCCTATGGGCCTGGCTGTCATCCGCGCTATTTTTCTTATAGTGTGTGTATGTGGTATATCTTGGCACGGCCCCGCCCGGCACGCTTCTCTTAACCACTAGGATGATGGTGAGCTAACTTCGGTTGGCGCACCTGGTTGGGCCTGAGCATCATCCGTGTTTCTTACCAAAGGGGGACCTGCAGTCGGGACCAGCAGCGCGGCTCTGGAGGCTTCCCCATCGGTCCCACACTGGCTTATCTGGCCAGGGGGCTGTGTGTGACCTCGTGTTATGCTCCGCCCCGCTCGTGCATGCCTCTCTCTTCCGCTGGGGTGGTGGTGGGTTATCTTCGATTGGTGTGCCTCACGCCGTCCGGTGACGTGAGCTGTAAAGGCATGGACGCACTGCTGGACCGTCCCTTTGACAGGTTCCGATCATTGCAAGGAACCCTTATATCTACTGCTATTCTAGAATTATAGGGTGCAAGGATAAGGGGGCAAGGATTACGGATGCAGAAAATTGAGAAACTGCTGAACGAGAAGGCCGATCGAGCGGAGATGGATGTGTTTATGAAGTCGAAGGGAAAGAATGGGAAGCCGGTGGGCTCTGACGAAGCCTCAGAGAAGGATACATTTCTTATGAGCGGACGTCAAGGTGCGTCGAGGACAGCTATAAATCCGTCGAGCAGTGCAGACGTGGATGTATTCATCTTGAGTAGTTGCTCTCTGATGTGAACGTCGAGTTTTAAGTGATCTGGAGGTAACACAGGTGAACGTAATTCCGTTGCAATGCCAGGCGAACTTGGCCTTCTCACAAATGTCATATCTATCAAACACTGCGATGCCACAGGAAGGAACCTTTCAGAGCTTAGAAACTCAGGCGCAGGGTATCAAGCAAATGTTTCCTGGGTGACATTCAGCTTGTGTGTTGTGGTCACATATATCACGATGGCCTGTGATGATGTTTTCCCACTACGGAAAGCGCCACACCTCCGACCATTGACCACAGTACGGGGCTTTATCTTTGGCTCCTCGAAGCTTCCGTCCAAGCGCGTACTATCACGATGAGATTTGCCCTATCGGTCTCATATACGAAATACGCTCACGATAGTATACACGCTCGGCGTATCGTTCCTGGGTACCCTCTTCTGACCATGTTTCAAGTGTGGGTGGCGCGTGCAGTCTCCCCCAATGCAACACCGATTCAGATTGCTGAGTGGATCGATGAGCTTGCCCATCGCATGGAAGGTGCACATCCCGACTCTAGTAGCTGCAGCCTTTGACGTCTGTGTCTAGGGAGCAGAATATGCTTCGTTGACATAGAATCTGTTCTGGGACCTTTACGGTGTCTGTTTTTGTTTCGAGCACTCGGAACAAACAGGGGAGTGAGAATGACTGTGGAGACAAGGGAGAGTACTGCTGAAGAAAGGTAGGCGGGACACAGAATGAGTGGAGAAAGGGGACAGTTCATGCCTGGAGAGGGGGGACAGAGAATGACCGGAGAGGGGAAGCGAGGATGGCTACGGAGTGGGGTGAAGAATGACTGGAGGAGGGTGGAGTCTGGCAGCGGCGGAGGCCATGCTGTCGGTGGTTCAGGAGCGCACCGGGCGCAAGGCGGACACGGCCATCCTGGAGAAGCTGCGCGTGGAGATGGAGGAGCACCTCAGCAACATGCAGGGCCTCCTTGCGAAGGAGTCACAGGACAAGGTGCCCAACAACTGCCCTCCACCCCCCCGG
>LGRX02013445.1:0-23689 GCA_001247695.2 Cymbomonas tetramitiformis | reverse complement strand
ATAAATCGAGGACAAAACCGCCCAAGCATTTCTCGTACGTCGATGGATCCGGGATCGGATCCGACATACGAGAAAAGTTTATGCACGTTTGACGTCAGCTCAGTATAAATCGAGGACAAAACCGCCCAAGCATTTCTCGTACGTCGATGGATCTGGGATCGGATCCGACATACGAGAAATGTTCATGCACGTTTGACGTCAGCTTATTATAAATCGAGGACAAAACCGCCCAAGCATTTCTCGTACGTCGATGGATCTGGGATCGGATCCGACATACGAGAAATGTTCATGCACGTGTCACGTCAGCTCAGTATGAATCGAGGACAAAACCGCCCAAGCATTTCGTGGAAGTAAGTATGTGATAATGCTTGCAGAGAAAGACAAACTTGTATATATTACTATGGATATGCATACGCGATATGTCTTGGAATCGGAGCAAACGGTGTAGGAGGGCGCGAATATGGGTGGCAGCACGAAACGGCGCCCCAATCCCACAAGCTTTAACGGTATGAATATCTACCCCCCGAAACGTGTGTACAAAAGACATGTGATTGTGCTGCTGTGAGACTTCGCGTCAAGGAAGGGTTTACGTGTGTCTTACTAGATTGTTTGGTGACAGTGACGCATATCGGGGAAGGGTTATTGAACGTCACGCTCGTGCGGGATCAACGATCGTGGCTATTTGGGGTGTTATGTACGACTCTCCACATTACGCTGCTTGCAGTGAGCGTTTTTTGGCGTTGTGTGGCTCCGACGCTGCCTACAATCCGGGACCGAATTGGGATATTCCTCCCGTTCTTATAGACTTGTTACCCCTTCTCGTAGAGGTTGGAGATTCCGCTCGCATTATACCTCTTGGAGTGTGGCCCCTGCGAAAGATGATGATATGGATACGCTTGAGACGTTGGTGGGGAAGATAGATTTGTTGTGCGAGGCCTGGACATCAGCAAAAGGACAAGGTGATATTAATCACGCTCACTCAGAGGAGGTTTGTGACGATGTGGAAATGTCAGACGAGTTGGAAGGTGGGCATGAGGAAACTTACGAACGTCCTAGAGGTCAATTGCCGCAAGTAAGTGACGGTTTTGAGGAGTTGACGCGCGGGAATAAGGGTTGGTGGGTCGAGAAGATGCGAACGGCATTTGGGAGAAGCCCTCACCGCATTGCGGGTGCGGTGAGGGCGTATATCGAGTCCCTTCCGGCGGGCTTGAGTTCGAAGGTGCACAAGGAGTGCAATGCGGCATTGGTGTCGTTAGGTGACCGGCGCGAGGAGACAGTGAAGAATTGTGTTAAAGTGGCGAATTTGAGGGACGCGTTATCACGCTTAGCACGACGAAACACACGTGCGAACGTTAGTCTAACGAGGGGGATAGCGGCTGCGGCATTTGGGAGCAACTTGGCTGAGGATAACTTGGTGCGTACGGCTTGCACGATGCTTGGTGTGCATCAACGCGTTGGAACGCTTGGGGTGGTCGGAAATTCAAACTTGAGGGAGGGGGCACACATGGGAACTGAGGAGAGAGGGCGTCGTGGCCTTTGGGAGGGCGTGATGCTTGCGGAACGGAGATTGTCTACCCGATGCTTGACAATGGCGACTTGTGCTCTTATTAGAGCTTTTTGGTTGCACCCGGACAACACTCGAGTTAGTCCTTGCAAAAAGGACGTCGTGTTGGCACGTGACCCCAACACCGGTGCTTTGAGAACACCGAGGGAGTTCGTGAGCAAACATTGGTTGGAAGCCTCTCAACTAGTAATATATAGGAGGTTTCAAGCCAAGTACCCCGCTCTCAAGATTGGGCAACGTTCCTTTGAGAAGCAAGGGGTGTGCAAGCCGCACAATGTTGTGCGGCTGCGAAGGAAGGACAACATATCTTGTTGTTGTAGGTACCACGAAGACATGAGAATGGTCCTTGAGGGCTTTGACAAGGCCCGAGAGGCGGTGCATTCACCGTGTGCGTGCACTTCGGCGACATGTTGCCCACGGGTTCGAAGGACACCTGAGCATAGGCGAAAGGCGGTGGGGAACACGGGAATGGTTTGCACTATTGCAAAGGCGGGGAGGTCGACCTCAACTTTCGCCGAGAGCTTGTTGTGTCCGCGGGTGGGGGATAAGCATGCCATGGAGTGCTTGAGAGGGAGGTGCGAGAAGTGTGGCGGCTTGGCCAACTTCAAAGTGTGTGACAGTGAGGTGCAGCATGAGGCGCAAGTGCCGTGGTCTTGTTACGAGACTTGCGGCACAGGACAGATGGACGAGGATGGTAAGGAGATTCGGCGACTGCAGTTTGTGCAGAAGAAGACGAAGCTGGCCGCCTTGATCGCCAAGTTGCAGGCGCTGTTGCTGGGGCACGAGCCGGGGGCTTCGCCAAATTGTCAGTGCAAGGGGAACTTCTTAGTGAATAGCGCGACCGCAGGGCAACCGGAGGCATGGGCGTGGAAGAAGTTGGAAGGCTGCGGGGATTGCGCGTTTCTGCGGCCATATGCATATCACACTTTCATGGCATTACACCAGCAGCGGCAGTTTCAGACGTGCGTCAGGGATTTGCCACTGGGACATGCGGTGTTCTTGTTTGACTTCTCGGAGAATCATTCATTGAACATTCCTCGAGAAGTGCAAAGTCTGCATTGGGTGGTGAAGCAGGCGACCATATTAGTCTGCGTGGTGTGGAGACATGCGTGTATGGCCGTGGATGGGGTGGAATCAACCGCGGAGAACCCAGTGCTGGTGAAGGATTACGTGTACTTGTTGAGCGATGACCGGAAGCACGATCACCGCTTCATTCAGTACATGCGGGAGTTGATCATCAGAGACTACTTCATCGGGAGGGGGATCGCAAAGCCCTTGTTTATCCACGAGTGGGCAGATGGTTGTGCGGGACAAAATAAGTGCGCGGCAGGGTTTGCGGATGTGGCGAATAGCAAATACGAGTGGTCATTAGGTGTACCTTGCCAACGGAACTTCTTTGAGACGGCGCATGCCAAGGGGGAGCAGGATGGGGCGGGGGCGCATGTCAAGCACGCAGCGGCGGTGGCGGTCATATCAGAGGGTGACAAGTGGTATGCCCGCATCAATTGCGCTGCAGACCTGCATGCGTTCTGTTGCGAGAGATTGAGCCGACGTGCGGATAGCAGTTACGCCAAGGCAAGAGCGAGCTTCAATCAACGGTTTTTTACTTGGTACCAGAGGACGCACTGCACGAGGAGGCGGGAGGATTGCATGCGGTGGATCACAATGCTGGTGCAGCATACCAGGCGGTGGATGGGACGCAGCGCTTGCATTCTGTAAGGGGGGGGGAGGGCGAGGGGAAGTTGATGGTACGTGAGCGTACATGCTATTGTGTGAATTGTTATGCGGAGTGTGTGCGCTCCATTCCGGACTCGGAGGGATGCTTGGAGACGTCCCACGTGGATGCGTGGAGAGATGTGGAGTTGCGGCCGGCTACGGGCGCGGCCGCCGTGAGGATTCGCGGCATGGTGGAGGAGTATGCGGCGGGTGTGAGTGTAGCCGTGCGGCGTGGTAGCATCATGGCGGTGAAGAAGGATCCTACGGACGCATCACATGCCTACTACTTGGTGAAGGCGCTGTCTGGTGTCACGGAGGTCGGCGGGAGGATCCGCCGTGATGACTATAGACAGACATTTGCTCCTGGAGACTCGGTGATTTCGGGGAGATACTTTGAGTGGACGGATCCAAACGTGCGAGATACATACACCTTAGATACTAGCAAGAAGTGCTTGATTCCGTGTGAAGCCGTACTAGCATGTGATGTTCGCCTAGTTAAGAGGGGGGATGTGCACATGCTACCCCTGAGGGAGCATCAGCGGTTGTTGGCACTTCTGTGAGATTCTAGTGTTATGTAGATGTATATATTGTATATATTGTAGGTACGGCCATGTTGCGGTGTATATTGTTATGACTTGCACATACTTGGAATAACTTCTCCGTATCACGTGCTACATCTCACGCACCCGCAATATATGCAATTTCTGCTTTGCAGCCCTTTTTACAGACGAAATTAGCTCCCCAGCACCCCGTGAATATGACCCGATGTGAAATTTCGCTTCTCATTGCCTAGGTATGACCTCTAAATACTTCTCACAACTTCTAATAACTTCACCGTATCACGTGCAACATCTCACGCGCCCACGAGACATGCATTTTCTGTTGTTGCAGTCAGTTTACAGACGAAATTAGCCCCCCAACGCCCCGTGAATGTGACCCGATGTGAAATATCACTTCTCGATGCCTAGTAATAACTTCTAGATACTTCTCACAACTTCTAATAACTTCACCGTATCATTTGCATATCTCACGCGTCCACGAGACATGCATTTTCTGTTTTGCAGTCAGTTTACAGACGAAATTAGCTCCCCAACGCCCCGCGAATGTGACCCGATGTGAAATATCACTTCTCGATGCCTAGTAATAACTTCTAGATACTTCTCACAACTTCTAATAACTTCACGGTATCATTTGCATATCTCACGCGCCCACGAGACATGCATTTTCTGTTTTGCAGTCAGTTTACAGACGAAATTAGCTCCCCAACGCCCCGCGAATGTGACCCGATGTGAAATATCACTTCTCGATGCCTAGTAATAACTTCTAGATACTTCTCATAACTTCTAATAACTTCACCGTATCATTTGCATATCTCACGCGCCCACGAGACATGTTTTTTCTGTTTTGCAGTCATTTTACAGACGAAATTAGCTCCCCAGCACCCCGTGAATATGGCCCGATGTGAAATTCCGCTTCACACTGCCTAGGGATGACCTCCAAATAATTCTCACCAACTCTAGTAACTTCCCCGTATCACTCACATATCTCACGCGCCCGCAAGATATGCAATTTCTGTACCGCAGCCCTTCTGCGACCCGTTAGCAGCCTGGTGGCCACCGCGATGATCAAAAATGTGAAATATTGCCTTTGAATGATTTCTTTTAACAACTAAGTACTTCCTGAAACTTCTTGCGACTTCTAAATGCCATTTTCATCGATTATGCAATTTATAGTGCAAGGCCGTCCACCTAGCCGTGCTACATGCCCCATCTAAAAACAAAACACAGCACAAAATACCTTCAGCTAATTGCCTAACTGAGTGTGTGTGATTTATATGTTATATGTGGTATATCGGTATGTTTACATACATGTAGTATATTCGTACATATTAATGAGGTAAGTATATATACATATCCACCTTCTTCCCCCCTCAAGGAAGTGTGTGATATAGTGGCAGTTGTCAATTGCCAATACCTCAAAATAGCATGCATTCCATATAGGAAGCATCTGTCACAGTTCTTGGGTTGTTGCCCGATACATAATCATGTTTGTGTCGAAAACAGCATGATATGTTAATGCTAAATACGAAGTTTATCGAAATTATAGTAGCATTTTAGGGCATGTAATGTTACAGTGGCCCATACACCCAATAATATAATTAGGGTGTTACATGATATCAGTAACCCTAAAATAGGTAAAAAAATAAGCAGTATAATTTTTTTGCAAAGGTTTTTAAGCAAAACTGCATTTAATACCTAAATAAATGTAAGGTGGTTTTCAGAGGGTACGTTACACCCCTGACGCACACATTTAATTTTAGGGGTGTTACAGGGTGTTACAAGTGCTGTAAAAATCAGGGAATATTCGTAAATAGCTGAATAATCAGATCAGCAAAAAAAATCCACACACATTTTTCATTTTGAAATCATGCGTGGAGGATTTTTACGTATTTTGTTACAGCCAACATGTATACCCCTATATATTACACACCTAATATCTAGGGTGTTACACGAGATATGACCATGGTCATTATGTTTTTCTGATACCTTAATAGGTATAAAATCATAATTCAAAATAAAATGGGCACACATTTTTCATTTTGAAATCATGCGTGGGAGTTTTTTACCCATTTTACAGCTTTTTTGGCTATTTGATATATTGCCTCGGTGACATATCTCCGTGTATATGTGGAATGTAAAGTACAGAATCACTGCAATAAACTTCACTTGTGCACATGATAAATTTCATGGCAAATAAGTAAATTGTGCTGTATATCAACATCTATGGTTGATAGCATTTCTGGGTTTTACTGATTTAAACCCATGGCAGCAATTGTACATTCTGGTGATATATAAGTTATCAACTTAAGTGGGAACATCCAGTTAGGAACATCCACTTTAGTGATATTTGTCACTCTATGATCTGTTCTGAGCATAGGTCTGTGCTCTAAGATTTATCAAAATGATATTTCTTATTTAGAACATATCTGGACATTGCTTGATACAATCACAACAATTTAACACAACACATTTGTATGTGTGTGTTGTCCTTAACAACTATTATCAGATGTCCTGTAGATACTGATATGAGAGTTGCATGCATTTGAACTGATTCACGGGGAAGCTGATTTCCCCCCCACTGTATGGGGGCCTGCTTCTCCCTGTTTCACCCCTCGCCGTGTGTGTGACGTGTGCCACCCAGTTAGCCGTGACATCGATCCGTGACCTGCTAGTTAGCCTCCGCGTTAGCCTAACTTATCAGTTTATGTTATCACCGTTCCGAGCACCCGGCCCTGCGTGTTTTCTGTGCTTTACTGCTAATATATTTACCCGTTACGAATATATTACCAGATCATTCTTCCTATAAGGTTATCGGTCCCGTACCGCGCTAGTGGTGCTCACAACATTTTACTCGCTTCGGCCTCATCACCGATTCTACATCCGTACTTATCCGTGGAAAAATAATTAATATAGAATAAGTTTTCTTAATCTTAGAATAACCCGTTTCATCGTTAATTTAGAATAAGTTTTCTTGATGTCATCCGGCTATGACCGGTGGTCCTTTTCACGACTCGTGTTCAAATAATGTGCACACAGGTCAAACGCTCTCGTTCCCGGTGCCATCATGAGGAAGCCTCCAAAAAGCTTTAAGAAGGTTTGTCTCGCTTGTGATAATGGTGGGCGCCGTTGTAATAGACACTCACGGCGTGTCCTGCTTAAAAAAAGGCCCCTGTACTTCTTCTAGATTCTAAACCCTTTGACTTGCCTTTTACCGCGGCACGCGACCGGCAAGCATCTTTGAAACTTCCGAGTTTCAAAGATGCGTTTTGTATTTTGGGTGCACCCTAATTTTACAAAACGGCCGAGCGCTTCCCGTTTGTGCGGGATATTCACATTTATTCCATGGAATATTTCATATGGATTAACACACATAAGCACGCAGGCATCGGCCACGCATCTTTGAAACTAACGAGTTTCAAAGATGCGTTTTTTGTCATTTGGGTGCGCATACCCAAATAACAAATCAGCCGAGCGCTTCCCGTTGGCGTGGGGTATCCAACGCTTGAATGTTGAATATTCATTGTAATATGAGTTAGCAAGCGAGGTTGCAAAGGCATCGGGACAGAATCTACGAAACTGTCCTATGCCTTTGCCTTTGGGTTTGGGTTCGAAGGTGACACCCAAACCCAAAGATGCCAAACAGCCGAGGGCTTCCCGTGCGTCCTAACGCACGAAACTTGGCACGAATACTACCATGGTACATATATTTAAGTTACCAGAAGCTCAAGGCTTCAAGTTACTTGTGCGCGAAACGCGCAATCTATTTCTAAGGCAGATGTTTTGGGTTTGGGTTCGAACGTGACACCCAAACCCAAAGATGCCAAACAGCCGAGGGCTTCCCGTGCGTCCTAGAGCACGAACCTTGGCACGAATACTGCCAAGATACGTATATTTGAGTTACTTGAAGCTCAAGGCTTCAAGTTACTTTTGCGCGAAACGCGCAATCTATTTCTAAGGCAGATGTTTTGGGTTTGGGTTCGAACGTGACACCCAAACCCAAAGATGCCAAACAGCCGAGGGCTTCCCGTGCGTCCTAGAGCACGAAACTTGGCACACATACTGCCAAGATACATATCTTTCAGTAAGTTGAAGCTCAAGGCTTCAAGTTACTTACTTTTTGTCAAGCAGAACACGCCGTGAGTGTCTATTGTGGCAAAGATGGCAAATAATAAAAGTCATTATGCGTAAAGAGTCGTTAATCACGGCCGTGACTTTTAGATTCACGGCCGTGAATCTTTCCGAATGGAACCAAAAACCGTTCGATTTTAATCGAACGGTTTTTGGTTCCATTCGGACATATGGACATCACGGCAAGACAACTCTTCAGTGTAATATTTCTCATGGCATGGGGATAGCTCAACAGGTACAGGTACAACGTCATGGATGCATGCACCGGTCATAGCCGGATGACATAAAGAAAACTTATTCTAAATTAACGATAAAATGGGGTATTCTAAACTTATGAAAAAATATTCTAAATTAAATAGCCTACCCTTATCCGTTCTAATCCGTCAGCGGTTTAAAGACATCTCCGTTACCGTCTTTACCCGTTCGAGTACTCCGCCTACCGTTTGTGATTGGTGGTTTGCTTTTCCGTTCAATCCGTACTTATCCGTTACCACTTCCGTCGAAATTCTGGCATCTTACTTCGTTCCTATCCGTCAGCGGTGTGAAGACATCTCCGTTACCGTCTTTGCCCGTTCGAGTACTCCGCCTACCGTTTGTGATTGGTGGTTTACTTTGCCGTTCAAATCCGCTCTTATCCGTTCCAACTTTTACCGTAATTCTGGCATCCTGCTTCGTTCCAGGCGTGTCTCCCCAACGTCCTTCGACACTCTGGCCAGCAGCGCCTCTGCTGCCGGGTGACTGGTTTACCGTACGGCGTTTTTGACGTCACCACCGTTTTCCTCGTCGAATTCTACCCCAATTTGACTTCTCCATCGCTTGATTTGGTTAATTTTTCGAAAAGTTACCTTTCACCCACAAAACCCTATCGACGCGCCTTCCAGATTTTGCAGCCGCTGACATCATGGCCTCGCTACGCCAGCGTGCGCGCATGGCCGCAGTTCGGTCTGCACTGGACTTGCTTCGACAACGACATCTTCCCTTGGACTGTAGTCTGGTGGTGCCTGGTGGTGCTTACACACCAAGCACCAAGCTCGAGCCCATCGCGTTCGCCATCAACAACGAGTGCTTTGACTCCTTCGACTTCGTCCCTCCACCCCCTTCGCCCTCGCCTTGCACCCCACCTCTTGACCATCTAGTGGTGTGTGGTGATGTTGCCACGCCCACTTCGCCCCTCTCCATCATCCCTTTCGAGTTCCTCCCCATGGCCTCGATCGCGTTCCCTCACCGCATTTTCCACCTTCCACCTCCCTATCCCCTCTTCAGCGACGCATTCGCTCTGGTGGTGCCAGGCCGCTTTTGGCTTTGGCACCGCGTGGGCATTGGCTGATTGCAATGAACCATGCACTCTAGCCTTGGCCAATTCACTTGCTGCACAGTGCCCATGCTTGTTTACATCTAGTTGGGTCTCTGACTACAGACATTAAGTGACATTGGGTTTAGGTTTTAGGGCTTGCTTGCTTCGGGATGTCCACTCACACCTTCGGGGTGAGGTGGTGTCACGGGGAAGCTGATTTCCCCCCCACTGTATGGGGGCCTGCTTCTCCCTGTTTCACCCCTCGCTGTCAGGGTTATGACCGATGACATATGTGTCATACATGTCATACGTGTCATACCATGTCATGTCATGTCATATATTATTATGACAGTCGGTCATGTCATATATTATTATGACAGTCGACAGTATTGCCTATTACCCGCAGCTTAAGGTGGCTTAAGCCACCTTAACTTAAAGGGCTCGTGGGGGCTTCTTCGGCGGTGCTTTCAAAATTTGGAGACCTATGTCGTCAAGATCTTGAGCTGCTCTTTCTGCAGTGTCTTTGCAAAAGTTTGATCGTATTTACCAATTTTCCTTAAGATGGCTTAAGCCACCTTAAGCTAATTAGCTCACCGGGGGCTTCCTCGAAGACGCTTTCAAAATTTGGAGACCCATGTTGTCAAGATCTCGAGCTGCTCTTTCTGCAGTGTCTTGCCAAAAGTTTGATTCGAGGTCATCTTGACCCTCAAAATCTCGGTTGAAGTAGCACGGGTATGCAAAAACCGGGAAACTCGCTCAAATTTTACTAAATGTTGCACCCACTTGGATACTTCCCAAAATTGCTCACCGGGAACTTGGGCTCGCCTAATAGTGCACATAGTGTCTAAAAGAAGACAATGTCGCCGACATTTTGAGCTAAAACAATCTAGCTTCCGGTACCGATAGCTCCCGTAATAATTGAAAACGTTAAGGTGGCTTAAGCCACCCTAAATTGCTGTTAGGGTGGCTTAAGCCACCCGAAGGGTAATAGCCACTTACAATAAGGTATTGCACCTAAGGGAATAAAGGTTTCATCGTCTGAAATAGGAAAAGAGTTTTACATTGACTCTAGTTCCTGAATCCAGAATCACATAGAAAATATGTTCTATCCTGTGCATATAAAAAGTACATTAGATTCAGATTCTGAGCATACAAGTGGACTTGAATGCACTCGGGTTTGTACTGAGTTGCAATTGTCCAAAGTTTTTATTCTGACATCACTACTTATTTGTGGAATAGCATACAATGGTATAAACCATCCACATATAGATTGACACCATATTTATGGTTTCATATCATTTTGGCACATAAGACAAGCATGCTTCATTGAGGAATAAAGACTCTTTGAAAGCTCATTCTGGAATGTTTAGAAAATTGTTGCCTCGTCCATTAGGCCACGAAGTCTTGGAAAAGCCATGTCGGGACTTGAACCCGCAATCTGCATACGGTTTCCAAGCGCAGTTCATCCTCATTCTGGAAAGTGATAGAAATTTTATAGTCATCAACAAGTCACAATTCTATCGGATTGAAATGACACATTCATCATTCATACTTCTTTACCATAACAAGTCTCTGAATAGTGTTTGCCCAAAAATAAAATGGGCACAATTGAGATAAGTGATCATGTACTGAAGAATATACACATATCAATAGGCAATGCCATGTTCCAATCATAATGAAATGACATGCCAGCCATCCATCAACTACGGAAATACAGCTCGTAGTAAGTGCTGAAATCTGTATAGGCAGCCCTGACCGGGAGTCCCGGTGCAGGCCCCTATGACAGATTCCTAGGTAGCCAACACTGGACCGTGACTGATCCGTAAGCCTGTGCTGTGACACACCGAGTGTCACAGGTAGCTAGACTCGAGACCGTTCCGACTCCGTGACCGTTCCGGGTATATCTAGCTTAGGGTTTATTTCTTATCGGAGTTTATCTATATTGGTTCACTGACTGTCTGATATCTTGAACCGGGATATTCCAGTAGGTCGTGGACCCATTCCACGCTATATTCCACAGCTAGTTTGGCCATGATTGGCTAAAGCAGCCGCTTGGGGAGGTGGTGCGCGACGGCGCGTTTGGGGACTCACAGGAATTTTGAGATGAGCTGTTTACGGTGAGCGTCTTTGATTGAGCCGCAGCTATGGGGGTTCGACCTGGACCGGGCCTAGTCGACGCAATGTTCATTTACGGTATTACGCTTGCCCTGATCCCGCTTGCTGCCGATTTTTGGGCTGGTGGCTCGAGCACCTTCGACCTCGACGACGTCTTCCAATGCCCCTCGCTCGCATGGCTCTACCGCTCCTTCCGTAACTGTGGCGTCGCATTTTCCCCACGACATTACCCGAGCGCGCCCCGGCGTACCACCTCCCATCAGGCTTTCAAAGTTATGGGAGTTACCACAAGAGCTAAGAAGTCCCTCACGAGGGACAGCGACATTGATGCCTCGCTGAGGCTTATCGACGGGGTTCGGAACAGCCCGACGGTGCGGACGCCGACTGTTCCAACCCCCGACCCTGCTTCGAATGAGGACGCCGACGTGGCCATCAGGCGTTACTTGCAGGAGCAGGCGAGGCTGACCGACGAGATCTACAAGGCACGTCTGCATCGTGCCTGGGCCAAGAGCATCCGCGAGGACGTTCTTGTGTCTATTGCCAGATGGGTACGGTGGGTTAACCCACCGTAATGACGATTTTAAACAACCTAAAGCTTCTATGTAACGGCGTATATTGTCTCAAACCTATGTTTTATGGCACTCATTAAGAGTCCCTTCGAACATGGAAAACACACTTTGCACCATTCTAAGGTGTTTTCGATATGTAAGAGGTGCATGAAGTTGCCAAATATTATGGTGGGTTGGGAAATTTGCTTACGGTGGGTTTACAAGTGTCACAAATATTGGTAGATCCGTGCCGTACGGAGGGAGGCGCTAGTATGCGACAAGGCTGGGAATCGATTAGTCGAGGAATTATGATTAATCGATTTAACACTGTATACAACTATCGAATCGATTTGCGATTATGACAAATTAGGAATCGAATAGGTTTGCGAGTATGACAAATTATAAATCGAATAGGTTTGCGCTCAGGACTAATCACAAATCAAATAAGTTCGGCGATTACGACAAATCATAATCGAATCGGTTCCCACCCTGGACTAATTACTAATCACATAGGTTGCGCGATTACTGGGTACATGAATCAAATCGGTTATGGTGGGTAATATACACCAATCGAATCGCTTTTCAGGAAATCGCCTTAGAATCGCATATACACGAAAATCGGTTTGCGCCGTCATGAAAGTCACCGAAAACCGGTTCTGTCATAACCTAATTGGCGGTATGGTCTGATATTTCGGTTTGATATTTTGGTCGAATTGCGACTGGCCCTCGGTACTTGTCCCTGGAGAGCCACGTCCATGTGTCTCACTTGAAATTTTGAAATTTAAAATTTTCAGCTGTTCCAACAGCTCGTCCAGCACCCTATATAGCAGCTATTCCCAGTTCAACCACTCATCAGAAGTTCAGAACTCTATCATCATCATGGGTAAGCGTGCATCCAAGAAAAGTAAGTCTTCGACCAATGACAGCAGGCTCCCCCCCATTGGCAAGGGACCGATCAAACGCACGCCCAATCACGAGTTCGATCATCGTGATAACGCTGACAACATTTACCTTGTCGAGTGTATTTTAGCCGAGCGATTGACCAAATCAGGCGATCGTACAGTGGAAGAATGGCTCATTCGCTGGAAAGGCTACAGTCAGGCTCACGACACGTGGGAGCCGATCGAGAACCTGGCCGGTCTGGAGGACGATATCGCCAACTTCCGTAGAGAGAAGTCACTACTTGAGCCATTGAAGCTTGGGAAGCGTAAACGCAAAACACCCGTCAACGATCACACCCCTGTCGTTGTAGCGGCTGGCAGTAGCGCCGGTGTCCTCAGCATCCAAAGTGGAGAGAATACTACCCCTGCCACCCAAGAAGATGTTTCAGATGAGGAAGCTGAACATGGTGAAGAGATCCTTCGTCCTGCCATGCGAGGTCGTCGTACCGCGAAGGTACGAGTTTGCATTGCCCCCATTGTATGATGTTCTATTTTCATATAGTGCCTCACTGACTGACTGCATTTGTTCACTGCGTGACTTTCGTTCACTGACTGACTGCGTTTGTTTTGATCGCAGGTCTGGTCGTTGTTCAACGAAATCATCTGCCCCACCACTGATAAGCCCATCGGACTTCTTTGTGCCATCGAAAAGTGCGGTGCGCGGTTGGCCTCCTCCACCAACACCACCAACGCCCGCCAGCACCTTTCGTATCTCCACAAGGCCCATCTCGCCGAATTGGAGGCCGAGGAGTTTGAGGCCAACTTTGCAGATGAGCCGTCCCAGGAGGCTGCCGCCCGCGTCCAGTCTGTGATTTCGAAGAACTCTGCCGTCTGGCCCCCTGGGAAACGTGACACTCTGACCCGAAAGGTGGTGAATTGGTTGTGCAAACGCGCGAGGCCTTTGAGTTTGCCCGAGCGTGACACCGAGCTCTCTGACGTCTTGATGTTCGCCTCCGAGGGTGCCTACTCCATGCCGTCCAAGCATAACGTCGTCCGCCAGCTCTGTGTGATTTCTGGGAAGGCCCTCGTTCACGATCGACAGAAGGTTGTTGTTTTGAAGAAGGATCGTGTACTTCCTTCATCAGGTGCGTGTTATTTCCCATGACTGTGCGAATACTTGAGCTGTGACCTGTCTTGGAGTGCGTGATATTCCTTTTATTCTTAACTGACGGGTACTTTATGGGGCGGGATGCTCGCAGCCATTGACATATGGTCCGAGAACGGTATAGCTCTGTTGGGGATCCTTCTCTATTTTTGGGCTGCTGGCGGCACTGCCATTTCTGAGCTTCTCGTTCGAGCTGTCCCGTTTGGTGAGGTTGCGCACACTGGCACTGAGATTGAGCTTGCGACAAAGAGGGCACTTGCCCACCTCGGTGTTGGCGAATTTCGAGAGGCAACTTCCGATGCTGACTGTTTTGAGATCGTCGATACTGTCCGTCACTGTCTCCACAAAGCAGTGGCTGACGGTGCGAGCAACGTTCAGAAGGGCCTCGCTGAGTTCGAGACGTCACCTTGTCCCGCTCATGTCGGTCAGCGTTGTGTTCTGGCGTACCTGGAGGTCCCCTTGATCAACGCGGTGCACGTCAAAACAAAGGGCATAGCAGCTTTGTTCCGCCGATCTCCGCTCGGGCTTTCTTGTCTCCACCGCTGCCAAACGAAGTACCAGCTTCCAACCACCCAACCCCCCCGATCGGTGGCTGTCCGTTGGAATAGTACCTACCTGCAGTGGCAGTGGTTCCCACCTCAGCAAACGGCCCTTCAAATGTTTGATGTGGAGTCCATGCAACTGAAACTCAGCACCGACGAGATCGGCTCCACGTACCGTGACTTTCAGCTGGATCTGACTGACTGGCAGCTCATTCAGCAATCGGTACGACCTTCCCTTTTTTATTGTTGAGGGATTTACTTGTCTTTAACTATAGCTTGTACCTGAAATAGATTGCATCAGGATTAAAAAGTTAGGGGTTGTCATATAACCACCGTTCAGTTCCGTTGATCGGTTCGGTGGCGACTTCCCCGCGCCTTACGACTGCGGGCTTGTACCCCGTGGCACCGGAGGTTTATCCGTGATAGCAATATAGTTAGTTGTGCCACACTTTTATGTGATGAGCTGCAATTCTTCCTGAAAGTTTTAACTTATCATCGCTGTGTGTTTGCAGCTTCCTGTATTGGAGCCGGTGAACGAATACACCCGCATCATCCAAGGCACTCGTTATGTTACGATGTCCTTGGTGTTGCCCATGACGGCTTGGCTCATCGAGTTTGAGTTGAAGCCCTCTGTTGACGTGGTATTGGCTGACGGAACGGAGCTGAAACACACTGGGTTGTTACCTGCCGTGCGTGAGGGACGTGAAGCCATGTACACGCAGTTCGAGCAACGGTGGTGTGCTGATCTCCCAATGGGCATCTTGGAAGACTACACCGTGTCAACCCTTCTTGATCCTCGCTGGAAAAACTGGGACTTCGACGGGTGCAATATCTTCGACTACGGCTCTATGACTCGTGAGCGTGCGCTGAGCTTTCTGCGAACTGCGTGGACCGACTTCAAGCCGGCTCTGTCTGCTGATTCTGCCCGTTTGTCCTCTTGCGCTTCTGAAAAGCGAGCAACTGGCGAGTCTTCTTTCATGAGGAAGAAGAAACAAACTGCCAGTAGTAGTACCCTTGCTTTAGTCATAAAAGACCAACTTGACACCTACCTGTCTTTGCCCCAAGAAGCTAATGAGGAAGGGTTTGATGTTATGTTGTGGTGGAATGAGAAGGCAAAGGACCTGCCTGACGTGTATCGCATGGCAAGGCAGTTTTTAGGGTGCCCGGCCACAACTGGTGGTGTAGAACGAACATTCAGTGCTGCTGGTAGGATGCATGATGATCTGCGCAAAAGTACTGATGAGGACACTTTGGAGCATATGCTCCGCGTAAGGATCAGTGACTGTTCATAAATAATATTATTCATATGATAGATTGTCAGCCTGTTGTGTGCCTGAAGTTATGCCTGCCTGAACTTATCTTGCCTGAACTTATCCTGCCTAGCTTGCCTGAACAACTTGCCTGAACCGGCCTTCCACCTTACTTTGTGTGAAATACCCCTTGCAGTCTTGATATTCGGGAAAAACACTGTTATCAAATAGGTTTGTATAGAGAAAAAACACTAACCCAATAGGTTTTGATCAGTTGATAAACACTAATCAAATAGGTTCCACCTGACTGAAAATTAAGAATCGAATAGGTTACAAAAAAATCAGTACAGTAATCAAATATGTTTGAAAGGTGCAAAAACACCCAACACAATAGGTTTCTCAGCATACACTAATTACAATCAAATAGGTATCAGAACATTGATAATCAGGTATCAAATCGGTTATGAAAATGCACTAATTAGTTACTAAGAGGTTTCGATTTTCAAACTAATGCCCAGCCTTGGTATGCGATCTTAGGGTTGGCACTTCATATATGATAGTTGACAATGTTAAGTTTTGATGTACATCACTTGGGGAGGCATGTGCATATCGTAGGCATGCTACGTTACCATGGGGGTGTCGGGGTTCATTAAGCCCTAGAATTGGCTAAAATCCGTTATTTTCACAGGGTTTCGTGGGGGAAATAAGTTCACGTCAATGGGTACAGCTCAAGCAGCTGCAAAAGTTTGTACATCAAAATACATTAATAGACCAAACGTTTTTCATCTCAACAAGGCAATCCATTGTGTTTTAAGCATGTGTATTGTCATGTATTCACCCAAGTGCAAATACGCGGTGATGAAGACGAGGGACACACTTCGCGTGTTTGTCTCCGGCATATTCGAACGTCACTTCGAATCGCTTGCCAGGTGCTTTGTCCGGGTCACATGCGGTCACTCGAGCCTTCAATCTATAGTCAAGGGGGTTGGGGCATTGCCCGCCAAACTCTTGGACAGTCCATTCCCGCCCACACGCACCAGCGGGAATGCATAACTCACACCCTATTATTTTCTCACGTTTTCTCAAGTTGAGCGCAATAGGAGGCATGTTTAACAGCGTCTGCCGCCAAGTCTATTGACCCCCGAGTACGTATAGTGTCAGTTTTAGGTGTCTAATTGGTCACTATAATGTCACATTTCTTGCGGAACCCCGTAACGACCCCGTTACGCGCCAAACACGTAGGGTTGGTTTACCCACCGTAACAGCGTGTTACGGTGGGTAAACCCACCGATCTGGCAATAGACACTTGGTGACAAGAAGCATCATTTCCGCGGTACGGACGACACTGGCCTTCTGTCCGACCTGGTGGTGCAGCTACGTACGGAGTTCGAGTCTGCGGGGCTGGAGCTGAAGTCCTTTGATCTCGACGACCCCCTTACCCCGGTTGTGAGCCGGGTGAATGGCCTTCTATACGACGTGCTGGCTCTCGTGGTGGAGAAGCACAGCAACGCGTATGTCTGGCTCACTGGTACGGATGCTTCGTCTGACCGAGATGGCCGGCGAGCTTTGGTCGACATCATCAAGGGCTGCGTACCGGTGGCGCTGCGGGAGTCGCAGCAAGAGGAGCATGCGGCCTTGCGTTACCCCGCGAACGTGGACCCGCAGCCGATCTTGGCGCGGGAGCAACGTTTGGTGCGGGACAACAGGGCCTCCGACTGGACACCTACGGAGGCTACGCGTAAGCTGAGCCTGTACACCAGGCTTGACCCGGCGTTCTACGCTGCGGTTAAGGTGCGCTACCCCATGGCTGCTGACTTGGCCCATGTACCGTTGGCCTCACTCCGCTCCATGGTGGTAGAGATCTACCAGGCTTGGGCTCAGACTGACACGGGGAAGGCGGCTTCTGGAGCGGACGGCATCTCCGCGCACCTCTCCAGCAGCGAGTACGACGCCCTCCTCGTGAAGATCGCGGAGCTTAAGGAATTGGTGCAGCGGCAGCACGGGGAGGGCGCTCCGGTGGTGCGGCAGCAGCGGGTGCGGCAGCGGCAGCAGCAGCAGCAGCGTGCGCAGCATCCGAAGGGGTTCCGTATGTGGCTACTATCCCATGGTCCTTGTGGGAGGACCATAATCGATTATGGTCCTCCCACAAGGACCAATGTTGCAAGAATTTAATTGGGCATTGGTTCGGATCTAGAAGGCGCGCCCAATGATTTTTAGTATCAATGGGGCATATATTCATTACTTCGATGCTTGGTCCGGCCTGGATCCACCCAATATATCCATGGCGTTCGCATTTGCGACAAGCACCCTCAACTTTTCCAGATTGCATTCTTTTGAAAATTCAAAAAGGCACAAAAAGATACGATATCTTCAATAATTTTTGGGGAATAGTATGTCCAGGCTACACCTGCGTTCATGCGATCATATCGATCTTATACACATGTCCCCATCATATTTGGGTCATACGTCATGTTGGAGTGCATATATTGGCCATCTCTAATGCGTATTAACAACCGTACACCTTTTTAGTCGGTGTTTTAGCCGGAATGGGATAATCGGTGCAAACATGACCCATTATACACGATGCCCGCTAGAGTGCATTCACAGTGTGGTAGGAGCGTATGGTGCTTAAACCTTTGAATTATATCCATAAAATGATTTTTTGAAAGCTTAACATAAGCCATATGGGCAAGTATGTGAGCGATGTGCACTCGTTAGCTTGACGCGAAGTAAAAATTAGAAGTGCAAAAATCACAAAATCCTTATTTCACTCGGGAGTGATCACCCGCCACGGTAAACGAGAGCTCAGATGGCGACTAGAGTGTGGACTATCCAACTAAGTTTTCATAGTTGGTCATAAACTCAAGGTGTGCGACCATGAGCGGCCAACACCGCGCACCATGCAACCGCTAGGACGCTTAAAGACTATGGTCCTTGTGGGAGGACCATTTTGTTTTCGACGATTTCGATAAAAACATATCAAAAGCGCACCCTTTAAGCACGCCCCTCTAGCACACGCGTGGACGATCCTGTAGGGGAAATTGTTCAATTGACTCATAAATATGATGCCAAAAGCACGTATACGCCTCAACGATCCATGTGGCACTCATAATAGTCATCGCGCGTTGGTCCTTGTGGGAGGACCATGAATTTGGATAGTAGCCATATGGGGCAGCACAAGGCGCCGCCCGTGGGATTCGACCGGGACGACCAGCGAGCGAAGCCGTTCTGCGGCAGGTGCAAGAAGGCAGGCAAAGGTGAGAGCTATCACTTCTACCGCGACTGCCCGTTGGGCGGGCGCCAACACCCGCCCACCTCTGCCGCGGCATTCTGCATTCCTATCGACGAGGAGGACGCGGAGGGCGTGCATGCACTTGCCATGTGTGCGCTCTTTCAGCAGGCAGCGGACGATGGCGCATCAGAGTCCTTTGCTCGTGCGGCTGCCGCGTACGGGCCGCCTGCGGTGCTTTGTGCGGGAGCGGTGGGCGGCATCGACGTGTCCGCCTACGGCTTCGCGGTGGAGCAGCAGTCAGCTTCCGACGAGCCCATAGGAGACGACATCCTTCGACGGCTCGACGATCTTGCCGCGGAGGTTCACTCCGCGGCCAATCACCAGGTGCACTTCACACACGCATCTTTCCCGCCTCCTGACGGCATCGAGCAGCAGGCTTCGGCTCTGGTGTGCGGACCCGCCACGGCGGGGACCACGCCGGAGGAGCAGGTTCCGGCAGGTGGTGCGGCGGCATCGGCATCCGCCGTGCCGGCCCCTGCTATGCCTGTCTCGCGGGGAAAGGATGTGAAACCCGCGCCACTGCAATCGGCGCGGGTAACCACCACAGCGGACGCGGACGGTGAGTTCGCGGGGTTCGTTCAGACCGTCAACCACGCCGCCATCGGGCAGGTTGATCTCACGGGTTACGACACGGACGATTACGAGGACCTCGCCGACGGCAGCTTCATCGTGAAGCCGCGGACTCCGGCCATTTCGGCAAATCATGCGTCGGAGTCCGCGACCCACGTGCCTCAGTCTGGTGGTGCTTCCCGCACCTACGGATGTGGCAAGCCGCCATGGGGCTTCCCCGCACACGCGGGCCCGTGGGGATTTCATCACTTTGTCTCTCTCTTTCTTTTGATCTCGATCATGGGAGTGGGAGCTGCCGCCTACACGGCGGCCAATGACATCGACTCTGTGCAGGTATCGGGTCGGGCTGCACCGCAGCCTGTGCTGTGCAGGGGAGACTTATGCATCTACCCCGGTATATCCGAGCTGGACCCCGTCACTCTGGATGCAGTACTGCACTCCCTGGGTGCTGCGACGGTGGTTCACCGGCCGCCTGACCCACTGGAGAGCGGTGCTGCAAGCTACTACCGTGGACATTGTGGTGACGGTGCACCTCTGGACTTTGACCCCGAGTAGCTTTCCTTCTGGCTCTGGCAGTGCACCACTCTGGTGGTGTACTGAGATGTGCTTTGACCTCAACATGGTCTTCGATTTGGTTTATACTTTGCTTTGACATCTACAATCTTCAATCTGGTTTGCTGCCACAGTGCTTTTCAGTAGTTTAGCAGGACCTGAGTGCCTGTATGTTTCTGCTCTTGTGCCGGCTAGAGGGTTTCGATTTGTGTATCAGAATAGCACAGTTGAATTAGCAGTTAGGTTTGTCACCCTAGCTCCTACCCTAACTTATCTTGACTTCTCTGACTTACCTGTCAGTCACCACCCACAGTGCTGGGGTGGTGTGCTGAAATCTGTATAGGCAGCCCTGACCGGGAGTCCCGGTGCAGGCCCCTATGACAGATTCCTAGGTAGCCAACACTGGACCGTGACTGATCCGTAAGCCTGTGCTGTGACACACCGAGTGTCACAGGTAGCTAGACTCGAGACCGTTCCGACTCCGTGACCGTTCCGGGTATATCTAGCTTAGGGTTTATTTCTTATAGGAGTTTATCTATATTGGTTCACTGACTGTCTGATATCTTGAACCGGGATATTCCAGTAGTAAGTTGTTGTCATTACGGACACTTCTTGATTGACTCTCCATTAGCTTCGATACCAAGGTCAACTTCGGTACCATCACTGATTTCATTGTTCATTATGACAATCATTATCCAGAAGCATTGTCTAAGTTGGGCACACCAATGTCTAAGTTGGGCACACTATAGTGACCCTGAACTGACAATGTATGTGGGCTGCAACCCAAAAACTGCATATTAATTCATAGTGAATTGACATTGGATATTTGACATCATCTGGCATTTGCCACATCGTTCAAAAAACGTCAGGCATATTGCCGGTATGAAGTAGAGAGGATCGGTGTTCATATTGACATTGTTACCTCGAAAGCATTCGATAAGAAATCGCAGTCTGATTACTGAGACCATTTTCACATGACATAATGATTGAATAGCATTCTCCATCACCATCTGATTGGTTTGATGCACCTCTTTTTAAAAGGGGGAGGAAGGAGTATAGATCCATTCATTCTTCATACAGCTGCTTGCCACATATTGATTTACATCATTGTAATTTTGCTTGGAAGATTAAAAATCTTATCAAAAGTTCCAGCATCTGTATATAGCAGCCATTAAGTTGATGACACGGTACATCATGCCGATTAAAGCATCAAATGAAGTCTTATTTGACTTACTGACACATGAAGTTCATTATGAAGAAATCATAGATGCACATTTCTCCGGCTCTATCATATTATATGAAGGGCACTGACATAGGAGAACGATGGTTTTTCAAATGTGAATAAGCTATATTGTAAGCTTACGACCATCACTTTGACGTCAACAACCTAAGATGTTGATTGTCGAAATTCAAGAGTTGAAGGATTCGTTGAATCAACCTTGGTAACATGTGTTTTGATTGATGAATTGTTGATCCATGGTTTCTCCCCAAATCTAGAGAAGCTGGCACACAAGTTGTTGCCAATGTCTTAAGGAAAGCATCTGAGCAAAGGATTGCCAGTTGTGCCATCAGGCATCGAATTCCATAACAACAAAGGCGAGTGAGTGAGATCCGCCACTCTAGCTATTTGCCCGTCATTTCTTCCAGGTTCGTGACAAGAGACGATTCATCAAAGTCATACACCAATGTATAAGTCACATGCATGGTTGCACAGTTTGTATCCGAATGCAACCCCATCGAGGTTAAGCATCTAGACAGCAACTCTGGCCAACAAAAAGCCTTCCTGTCTTCGGATATCTTGAGCATTCTCATTTCCAGCTCCACCATGATCAAGGAAGCATCATGCCTGTGCCTCGCTGGGACACTGATCCTCAAAGCCGCACACTTGAGGCGAGCCTTATGAGACAGTGACCTTTGGCTTGTGGGGCGTCAACCCCTTATCAAATCCTGAACACTTGTTAACACCTGGATAAATTTATCATGATGCAACTTAAGTGGGATTATAAGTTCCACATAATCATATTGTCTACGTATGCTGAAGGCATAACTGCCGCATATGGTTGCAATAGGTCGCAACTTCTATAACATTGTGGCTTCTGAGTCAAAAGCTGATAGCCGATGACTTTTGCCAATAATTGCCGACCAAATAATAATCAGGCCGTGGAAACATGCCCAAGGGTTTTCGTCGATCGGTCGTATATATATCAGGGCTGCATCCCAAAAACTGCAGGGCTGCATCCCGAGAACTGCAGGGTTACATCCCTAACATTTTTACCCTGCATCAAATTGATATGACAGGAGCATGAATTGATCCTTCCTTGCTAAGGTGTAGTGAGCCTTGTATAAATCATACCCTTACACAGATACGCATATGCGGGTACCAATATCTGTGAAAAACTGCTAATGCTACCTTTGCCAAGACCGTGGTTTGTCATCGGATCCTATGGCCAGTCACCCGAAGCTACCGGAGACATCGACTGAGGTAGACGGAGTTGTGATCCTAAGTTATGCCTGACAAACATAAGTAAAATAAATTTCACATTAGTACGTGGCGAATCCATTCTCACTCATCGCGATAGATGTTCGTCAAAGCGTGCGTACTGGACCAATAATCAAGAGTGAGCAGACCGGGTAAAGGATTATAAGTCCAATCCCGTTAAGCAGGGCCACTCTGTTTGCATTAAAACAAGCCCCCGGTGAAATAACTCCGAAAACATCCAAAGGGCTCCCCATGACCGCCTGTGAACCTCCGAAGTTGCTTCAAGAGGGGAGGAAGGGTCGGGTGCACAATATATAACAACTGTGGAAACGAACAGCAAACGATCAGTTGTATATATAAGGCCGAGAATCGTGCGATTATAAATCGTTAAATCGTGGGATCATCGTTCGCTAAAGCGACGACGGCTAGCGCAATAATCCGTAACGTACACCTCGGATACTTTGAATCGTCACTCTGACGCACGATACGTGTGGATCAATCAGTAATCCAGCGTCAATTTGTATCACGAAACGCAATTCATTGAACCTTGAAACGTCACTCTGAAATACGATACGCAATTCAAAGGGGGCTACATCCTAAGAACTGTAAGGCATTAGCCTATAAGGCATCATGCTAAGGTGAGGGACTAAAGTGGACTCAGTTCCCCACAATAACCTAAAAACACCATGAGGGACGCCTCAAATCGGTGTAAGAAGACTGGTACCAGCAGAAGCAACAACAACAATGACATCAAAGACATATACAAAGGTATGCCCGTTGTGAGGTCACAACTCTTTTAAGAGGGGAGATCTGTCAGGGTCATGACCGATGACATATGTGTCATACATGTCATACGTGTCATACCTGTCAGACATGTCATACCATGCCATATCATGTCGAGTCATGTCATATATTATAATGACAGACAGTCGTCAGTACGGTCGACTATGACTGTACATGTCATCAGATGATAAGTCACATCATCTGTCATTATTCAATGCCTATTCTACGAAGGGTGGGTATACCCACCGTA